>JAWPHD010014927.1:0-58281 GCA_037043455.1 Cyrtodaria siliqua
AGAAACTCGTGTACTTGCATACAATCTTGATTTGAACAACAACAAAAGCCGATTTAAAGTAATCGAAAATCAAAAATGTTGCGTTTTTAAATGAACTGAGTATTCTTCTTCCGTGGTTTCTGTATAGCAATGAGTCAATCAAAAAGGGATTAAAAAGAAGTCCAAATGATGTTATGTTTTATTTTGTTTATTGTTTTCACCTGGACACTCGGTCTTTTATATCACATGCGCCTTGATTTTGGACACCATTCATTAAACATTCTAAAGCATATAACGTCTGTAGTGAATAAAATATAAAGAGTCGACCTGAAATGAAGTGTCACTTTTACTACACAGATAACAAAACATATAAGCAGGAATGAAAATGAGGATGAAGTAGATCACACAACTAAAAAGAGAGAGAGAACTAAAAATAAATGTTTTTTAGACTAGTCTAATTGATTTTGTTTAAGTGTTTATTAACTAATAAGAAGGTAACTGAAGAAGGAATAAGATTTAAATAAAAAAAAAAGAAGATAAATAGCTAAGCCCTGCTAAGACCAATCCGACCGGGCCGGATTGATTGGAATCCAGTTAATAACCTTTCGTCGACCCTTTCACCGACCTGCTTTGCTGGGGAGCAGCCATTGCAGAAACGTATGGGTAGCCTGGGGCTCCCTGGACACCTGGTCGTCCTGGGAATCCGCGGTCTCCCTTTTCTCCAGGTACACCTGGGGGTCCGTATGGTCCCTGGGGTCCGGGGTGTCCCTGAGCTCCGCGCTGACCTGGCACGCCCGGTGCTCCCTGGGGTCCGTGCTCGCCTGGTGGTCCTTGCTCGCCTTGTGGTCCCTGAGCTCCGGTATCACCAACCTCTCCATTTAATCCTGGCAGTCCTGGTGGTCCGAATGGTCCCTGATCTCCCTTAAGTCCTTGTGGCCCATCCAAACCTGATACCCCAGGTGGTCCCTGTGGTCCGGACTCCCCCTTCTCACCGGGAACTCCTGGTGCTCCAAAATCTCCTCTGTCTCCCTGAGGTCCTGGTGGTCCCTCTATTCCCTGCTCTCCCGAAAGTCCCTGAGGTCCAACTGGGCCGCGGGAGCCAACGTCTCCCGTATCTCCGGATTCACCCTGAGCGCCTGGGGGGCCGGCTATGCCGTCATTTCCTGGCAGACCTGGTTCACCTGAAATAAACGGAAAATATATATCTATGTGTTTGAGGTTTTATAGAGGGTGTTTGGGTGGTTAGAAGTGTATGCTTTTAGCATATACACACCTTCTTCGTTCATTTGGTTCTTAAATGTATACACCTTTTTACTTGTTTTCCTTCACTGGCTAAGTTATTAACCATATTAATATTATATTTAAATCAATTTTATAGGTTTTATGATTAAAACCACTAATATGTTTAACTGACTCTGGAAGAATTTTTAACTAAAGCTGACATAAATGTATTGCATTGTTTTTTTTGCAAATATAGTAAAAATTAGATGAACAAGATGCAAACTATATGTCTATATGTTGAGAAAAAAACACGCCTTCCATATCAGTTTAAACAAATATATTTAATAATATTTGATAGGGAACTACTTCTTGAAACGTATTTATATATTTACTTAAAACAATAAACTACCAAATAAACTTGATAACAATTCTTCAATTACAGATTCTATGAGAAAATGCAATTTTGAAATAATCATTGTTTAATCGGCAGGCACGATAATTTTGAAATTGTTTCCATTTAAACATTTCTGTCAAGTTTAAACAAATTATTGATCTTTTAAATATTTTGGTTATTTAGATGAGGTATTTAAGGATAGGGCTGATTTTGGTTAAGTATATATGTATGCCGGTTATGTTGTGGTTATTTAAAATAGAGATGTTCTACTTTGAGAGTAACGTTAGAGATATTGTTTTGTTAAAACATATATAAGTGGTATTTTCAGTCAAATTATTGTTTATAATAATAATAATAATAATAATTATAATAACAATAATAATAATAATAATGATGATGATGATGATGATGATGGTGATGATGATGATGATGATGATGATGATGATGATAAAAACCAGCCGACTAAAATTAATAGCAATAATAATAATAATAATAGTAATAATAATAATTATTATAATTATAAATACTTTTTTTAATAATAAAGACTTTTTCTTGGAAGTATGTAAAAGAGAAGTTAAGGAGTATCTGTATCATGATATTGGTAACCGCATGACTGTGTTAAATGGCAGTAACTATACGTAGCTAAATACACATAATTCTATAGTAGATATACTGTCGGTCAATGGAAACGCACTATTAACTCCATATGTTTATGCTGTTGAATTATTCGCTTTACCATTTGGAACAAAACTGCTAATCTAATAAAAAAAAAAAAATATTTCGTCTCGATACCTAACTTATCTTACATGTTTTTTGCTAGGTTTTATGACAAGCAGTTACGCAGTTATTTCCCTTGTCATTTAACATTGTTTACTATGGATAATCATAAAAAGAAAACTATTCCACTTAAGTCCAAGCTGTATTAATTTGTCTCGGAATAAATTTTAATTGGTATAACTGACCTGAGTATTGTTTGACTTCTGATAGTATTATGCAATGACTGTTTCAAGAAAATGACTTTTTTATGCGATGTAACTGAAGAAACCCGGAAATACACGTGCATGTGCATTTCTTAACAACAATTTGGAATCCACCAAATCCAGATATGCACGTAAAAATGTTAAATATCGACTCGTTATATGGATTATATCATATTTTGTCCAAAATGTCTTAAATTCTAGCTTTTAAAAAAAATTGTATTTGTGGTGCGTTATCATTGACCATGAGTATATTAACTACTGTCCTAAACACTGCAACATTTCTAGGTAATTTTAGCCATATAAAAAAAAAAGTTTAAAATAAATACACAGTGTTTTTAAGTACGAGGCTAACATATAACAGTCCGAGGTTAACTCGATAGTATTTTGCGAAGGTTCAAGCAACATAAAAACAACTTTACTGAGTATCAATATAATCCATCATATATAATATTATTCCACTGGCGATGAGGATCAGTTACATTGCACTGCATTACGTAATATATTTGCCGGCTTTCAGTAACACTGTTTTTTCCAGTTCACGTTTACATTTTTCTATACTATAATTATGACAAGATTCTTAAATGGTTATATCCTCTACGAAAAGTGTAGGAATCCAATATATTATATTTTCGAATTCCTCTTTAAAATAAAAGCAGACATATTTTGATATTTAGTGGCATGCATATGCTTATTTTTCGACACATATCCAAGTCGTATATGTTTGATCATGTACATAATGTGTCACTTGCGGTGTAGGCGTGTAATAAAGTTATAACATGAATATCATATTTACACTAGTGTAATAAATATGCAAATGAAGGCCTAATAACAATTCTTTTCCGCGGAGTCGAATTTTGGAACCGTTAAAAATACCGGATAACGGAAATCGGCATTGCAGTTCCGAAACCTCGGTGTGATACGGAAAATGTCTATGCAACATATATAGACAGATGCATTAATGCATGTACGCTTTTGGAAATTTTGGAGTTTTTTATTCAACTCATTTAGTAAATTCAATATTAAACAGCCACTCGTGTAAGATCGTCGATATTAAACAGGCACTCGTGTAAGATCGTCAATATTAAACAGGCACCCGTCTAAGATCGTCAATATTAAACAGTCACTCGTGTAAGATCGTCAATATTAAACAGTCACTCGTGTAAGATCGTCAATATTAAACAGGCACCCGTGTAAGATCGTCAATATTAAACAGTCACCCGTGTAAGATCGTAAATATTAAACAGGCACTCGTGTAAGATCGTCAGTATTAAACAGTCACTCGTGTAAGATCGTCAATATTAAACAGGCACCCGTGTAAGATCGTCAATATTAAACAGTCACTCGTGTAAGATCGTCAATATTAAACAGGCACTCGTGTAAGATCGTCAATATTAAACAGGCACTCGTGAAAGATCGTCAATATTAAACAGGCACTCGTGTAAGATCGTCAGTATTAAACAGGCACTCGTGTAAGATCGTCAATATTAAACAGGCACTCGTGTAAGATCGTCAATATGTTTATTTACCTGGGTGGCCGACTGGTCCTGGGGGTCCGCTAATGTAATAACTTCTCTTTTTCCTGACTACATCTGAAATGTATAAAGGTGTGCACGTAAGTAACGATGAATTAAATAAAAGATGACTTCTATACAAAACGTTCAAAACACAACAACAACAACAACAACAACAACAGCAGCAAAAAAAATACTAAAAACATCAATAACCTTTTAGTATATGTTAATCAACTAAAAATATTGAGCTTCGGCAGTTGTTCTTTTTTTATAAAAAAAAAAATCTGGTTCCGGCAAAGAGTTTAAAAGCTTCGAGTATCAATAGATATACCAAGTTTTCCATAAAACCAGACATAAACGATTGCAAGTTTCCATGACCAGAAATTTGGCACATGGCATTTCAGCTGATAAGGCCATTACAAAATATAAAACCAGTCCGTAACGGTATGTGAAGCCGTAGAAATTCCGTAGACTTTAGATAAGTTTCTCTTTCTGCGTGACCTGGTTTACGCGTGATATATAAGGAAATACACCTACAGGTTAATATATAGATTATCCAATTTTATTCAAGGATAATTGTGCAGTCAACTGAATATTTCTCAAAAGTGTGGTATACTTTTTAAAGAAAAGCATACCGCACCTGCAGCACTATGTACTGCAAAGCTCAGATGACATTTAAAATAACAAAAACATTGCTCAACATCTCTTAATTAATCGAATAATGAAATAAAATTATAGAAATAGAGCCGAAAGAAGTATTTTGATTTTTAAATAATTTCGTTGACATTTTGGAACAGTTATCATATTTAAAATGTTAAAATTAAAATATTAAAATGCTAAAAGTGTGACATGAGCCTGACATGTCTTTTCTCTATGTGAAAAATCATCCGATTTGAAGGCCGAGACTTGTTTGTTTCTTTTGTTTGTTTGTTTGTGTGTTTGTTTGTGTTTGTTTGTTTGTTTGTTTGTTTGTTTGTTTGTTTGTTTGTTTGTTTGTATGATGTTTTACGTCATTTTCAACACATGTCAGGTTATATATGACGGTCGATTTTCTTTTCTTTTTTCCTTTTTTTTTGTGGTGGAGGCAGACCACCCACTTTTTCCTGGGTAGAGCCAGTATTGTACACCTCCTGCCATCCGTAAGAATCGAAACTTCCTCACTTACAAGTCGAGCTCCCAATGGGATTCGAACCCGCAGCGGTGAGCGGCAATATGCGCATCTCCACTTCATACTGTTACTTTTGTACAAGTTTCACTAATATGTGTTAAAAAACAGTAGACCTAGTTAAAATTTCCGTTTACAAAACTTAGCATCAGTATTAGTGTTTGGAATGTGTCTTTGGATATGCTTATAAAAGGATACGTATTGCATACAAAGTTGTTTCTTCATAAAACAAGTGCTATAAAATAGAGATTATTTAACTGCTGAGATAGATTATAGGGAAATCCTTCACGAGATGGTAGACATGTGGTTCTTTTCACGAACGAGCGTATGCGAGTGAGTGAAAAAACAAAACACGACTACCATTGCAGCTAAAATATACCAACTAACATTATTTTACATCTTGTTTTAATAGCATCACCACTACAAATGCGTTAGCAAAGACATTTTCGAAATATTTAATGTTAACGCTGATTTACAGTTACTTGAATTTCAAACGATATTCAATATAAAAGGACGTAATTTAGGACATCCATGTTTCATTTTATTATAGACGGAATATTTGCAATAAATTGGTCAAACTTTTATGTGTTTTTTTTCATAAATAATTGTTTCCTATCAATTTTAAGAAGTAAGCGTTCTTCGATTCATTGTATGTGTTTTATCAGCACATATCATGATTTCATATAAAGTGAGAGTGAAGATTTAACAACTTAAACAAAAATAAATATTTTACAAACTGTTGGTAAGATGCACAAGTGATAATTAGAAATTGTGTTCAGTGTATGCAGTTCTAACGCACAAGGCCATCTCAATTGATTTACCGACGCCGCTTTTGCTTGTCAAATGTGTTTATCATTACGTGGTCCCTAAGCGATGGGAAAGCTTATATAAGCGGAAAGCTTATATTAGTAGATTTTATAATAGATATTGTGGCAATAAAACAAGCTTAAAAGCATTTGTTACTGAAAAAATGTGATAACCTGTTTAAATTTACCTATTAAATGTTTTAATTTTACTATATGCAAACTTTTTAAGTCGAAATTAAAGTTTTATTTCATACCCCAGCCAACCCCGTTTTCGCTTCTTCGAGAAGGGGTTGGATGGGGTATGAAATTTAATACTCGGACCACGTAATGATTCCATGCTAATGTTTAGTTTGTTTGTTTGTTTGTTTGTTTGTCTGTTTGTTTGTATGTTTGTATGGTGTTTTACATCACTTTCAACACATGTAAGGTTATGTATAACGGCCGATTATTTTGTGATGGAGGCAGACCACACACTTTTCCTGGGTAGAACCAGTACTGTATACCTCCCGCCATCCGTAAGAATCGCCACTTCCTCACTTACAAGTCGATCTCCCAGTGGGATTCGAACCCGCAGTGGTGAGACGCGAAAATGTTTACGACGCAACGTCGTTAACCACTCTGCCACGGGCTAAAGTTTAGAGTTCATCATTAATTAACACGAGCCAGCAAAACTTCATGGTATCAAAGTACATATTCGATATATAATTATGTAAGCATTAACACTTATCAAAGAAAATGTGCAATGTTTGCTGTTAAAATGTGTCGTCGACGTTTTTAATAAATGTTTAGCCAGTATGGTAGTGTTGTATTTATGTTTGCTGTCTAGAAAGGAACTCCTTTATTGAAAGGAACTATGTAAGCAGCAACATTTGCTCAAATTTTGTATAATGTACATTTGTAATTTTTTTATACTTATTGGAAATAAAATAAGTTTAAACCAACTCTGAGAAAATATTTGACAACTCAAAAAACACAGTAAAAATGTTACTCACTTTCACTCTTGACCTCCAGCTCTTCCTCCAAAAATGTAAGTTTTTCCAAAATCTTGATTTTCATTTCAATATTTTCTTCCATCTGTTTTTTCAGAGCGTCCAACTCCTCACCACAATCCCTCATCGGCACGGCGGCCATGGCGACGGCCGCCATCACGAGCACGAGAAAACACTTGCCTGTCACCATGTTTATTGCGGCACTGCTAGTGTTCCTCCAGAGATCAGACTGATGTGGAGGCAGCGAAAATTTGGTTTATATACGGTCCGTAATTCGGCCAATTATTTCGCGCATCATGCAAGAAAGGCAGTATGTTACATGGTGGTAACAAAAGGGGTGTTCAGTATGTTCAACGAGTTTTCAAGATAACCGTAATAACTATAAATTGACATTTACATACTGACATTATTGTTATAGGTCTGTCACATCACAGACAGCCTCGTGTGGTTATTTAAAGTACGTGTGGTCCATTTGTCGTTATATACAGTGCTGATTTAATATATGTGGTGCATTCATCAATATGTGAACTCCTTATTCCATTATATGCAGAACTGTTTTAATATACGTGGTGTATTTATAAATATGTGTAGTCCTTTTCCCATTGTGTGTGGTGAAATGTCAACTGTATGCACTACAAACTACTATATACATCACAGCGTGTTTGTTGTAGACCAGTCGTCATTATAGATTATACCAGCCTAAATGTTTGTGCATGCCCCTTCCACAGTAAATGAAGAATGTTAATGACCTGTAAAAAAAACACTCAAACCTTGTTAGAATACTGGGAAACTTATTCCATCGTGAAACCAAACGTGTCTGCTATTAAACCTAAACAAGGAAATTGCGGGTGGGGTTGGGGTGGGGTTGGGGTGGGGAAGCGAGGGTTGAATATCCTCTAAGCAAACATTCTGCTGTTGTATACACTACTCAACTTTTGTAATCGGTCACCCAGGTCTTTTGAAAATAACACGAATATTAAAAACTGGAAATCACCGAAACACATACCAATATTTTATTAAGTTTATCAACAAGGTTTTAGTCCAATCAAGGCAGATTAAGTTTTATAAATCGCTAGCGATATTTGTTAAACGGCGCCAGTTAAAATTTCAAATGAAAATATGAATTATTAAAAAATATATAATTATAAATTATAAAAAGTGACCGATTATAAAAGTTACAATGGGAGAAAAATCAACATTGTTATGACCCCTAGCAATTACATACCCTTTCTGCTTTCACTTTTGAAACGTATATCTTAAACTTTCAAGGGCCCGATGATTTGTGTTTCAAAATATCAAAACATGTCCATAATACAGTCACACCCAAGAAATAACAGGAACTGCAATAAACAAAGTTACTAAACAAAAACAGATTAGCACTCTAATAGAGAATTACTTTCGAACTGCACCGGGCGAGCACATCCGGTTAGTTTGATGTAATTAAACCATATATATGTGGCGCTTGCGTCGTTATGTGTTGTTTTAACTACATTATGTGTGGTGCTTCGAACAGTATAGGTTGTTTTATGTGGTGCTTTAACATTTGTATGCATTGCTTTTGCCTTTTTATGCCATGTTAAGTGGTTTTTATCATGTATAGTGTAGTTCTGTAATTATTAAAACTACGCATATGTTTGGGTCTGGTAGTCTTTATATAGTGAGTAAGTGTGTTCCTTTTTGAGTGCGGCAGATATTTTCTTTTATATTATCATCAACCGTTTGTATTTGCAGATGTTCCTTAAATTTGTGCTTGTCGAATGTTGCAGATATTTATGTTTGCATCAACAGTTGTGTGGCTTGTTGACCGATGCTGATACTTAAATTTACATCAACAGTTGTGTGGCTTGTTGACCGATGCTGATACTTATATTTGCATCATCAGTTGTGTGGCTTGTCGACTGTTGCTGATACTTATATTTGCATCAACAGTTGTTTGGCGTGTCGGCTGTTGCAGATACTTATATTTGCATCAACAGCTGTTTGGCGTGTCGGCTGTTGCAGATACTTATATTTGCATCAACAGTTGCGTGGCTTGTCGACCGTTGCAGATACTTATATTTAGGTCAGCAGTTGTGTGGCTTGTGACGGTTGCTGATACTTATATTTGCAACAACAGTTGTGTGGCGTGTCGGCTGTTGCAGATACTTATATTTGCATCAACAGTTGTGTGGCTTGTCGACTGCTGCAGATACTTATATTTGCGTCAGCAGTTGTATGGTTTGTCGACTGTTGCAGATATTTATATTTGCATCAACAGTTGTGTAGCTTGTCGACTGTTGTAGATACTTATAATTGTATCAACAGTTGTATGGCCTTACGACTGTTGCTGATACTTATATTTGCATCAGCAGATGTGTGGCTTGTCGACTGTTGCTGATACTTTTATTTGCCTCAGCAGTTGTGTGGCTTGTCGACTGTTGCAGATATTTATATATGCATCAACCGTTGTCTGGCTTGTCGACTGTTGAAGATACTTATATTTGCGTCAGCAGTTGTGTGGCTTGTCGACTGTTGCAGATACTTATATTTGCATCAGCAGTTGTGTGGCTTGTCGACTGTTGCAGATACTTATATTTGCATCAACAGTTGTATGGCTTGTCGACTGTTGCAGATACTATATTTGCGTCAGTAGTTGTGTGGTTTGTCGACTGTTGCTGATACTTATATTTGAATCAACAGTTGTATGGCTTGTCGACTGTTGCAAATACTTATATTTACATCAACAGTTGTGAGGCTTGTCGACTGTTGCAGATACTTATATTTGAATCAACAGTTGTATGGCTTGTCGACTGTTGCTGATACTTATATTTGCATCTGCAGTTGTGTGTCTTGTCGGCTGTTGCAGATACTTATTTTTGCGTCAGCAGTTGTATGGCTTGTCGACTGTTGCTGATACTTATATTTGCATCTGCAGTTGTGTGTCTTGTCGGCTGTTGCAGATACTTATTTTTGCGTCAGCAGTTGTGTGGCTTGTCGACTCTTGCTGATACTTATTTTTGCAGTTGTCAGCAGTTGTATGGCTTGTCGACTGTTGCTGATACTTATATTTGCGTCAGTACTTATATTTGCATCTGCAGTTGTGTGTCTTGTCGGCTGTTGCAGATACTTATTTTTGCGTCAGCAGTTGTATGGCTTGTCGACTGTTGTAGATACTTATATTTGCATCAACTGTTGTATGGCTTTTCGACTGTTGTTGATACTTACATTTGTATCAGAAGTTGTGTGGCTTGTTGGCTGTTGCTGATATGTATATTTACATCAATAGTTTTGAACTGTGGCTTGTCGGCTGTTGCTGATACTTATATTTACATCAGCAGTTCTGTGGCTTTCGACTGTGGCAAATATTGATAGTTGCATCAGCAGTTGTGTGACTTGTCGGCTGTTGCTGATACTTATATTTGCAGCAGCAGTTGTGTGGTTTGTCGACTGTTGAAGATATTAATATTTGCATGTGTAGTTGTGCGGCTTGTCGACTGTTGCAGATATTGATATTTGCATCTACATTTGTTTGGCTTTTCGATTGTTACATATGTTGATATTTGCATCAGCAGTTTTATGGCTTGTCGAGTGTTACTGATTCTTATATTTGCATCAACAGTTGTGTGGCTTGTCGACTGTTGCAGATATTGATATTTGCATCAACAGTTGGGTGGTGTGTCGATTGTTGCAGATATTGATATGTACATCAACAATTGTGTCGCTTGTCGACTGTTGCAGATACTTATATTTGCATCAGCAATTGTGTGGCTTGTCGGCTGTTGCTGATACTTATATTTGCATCAGCAGTTGTGTGGCTTGTCGAATGTTGCATACATTGATAGCCGCATTATGTTGGACACATGTTGGTTTTGTGAACAAAGACATTTCAGATTCTAAACAGACCATTTACGAGTACATATATCTGTAACATGATTTCTTCACTCTCAATAAATAGTTCACTCTTTCCAGTTTAGTCAAGTTTTTATTTGTTTGTGACATTTACATATTCGACATATGTCGCTAAGAAATATGAAATTGTTGCGCTTGCCATCGATGCCAATACATTTAAAAAGTCATGCACTGCAATATCAGAAGTAGATAAATCGAATTCTGCTATATACTGGATTCCCAAATTGCACAAAAACATCGTATAAATAAATACTGAAAGGGAGGATATTTGGAAGCAACAAACAGACTCTCACGCCCACTAGCACGGACTTAATCGGTATTCTACTTTAACCCTTTCGCCGCCAAATTTCAAATGTCGCCTGCTAAAATTTGAAATTAAACCTTCCGGTACTATTTATATAAAAACTGTTTTGGAAAACATTCTTACTGAGTTGCAAACATGGTAACCCTGATCAGCCTGTACATAGTGTGCATGTTGATCTGGGACTACACTTGTCGTAAAACCAATGTTTTTGACTGTGGCAGCGAAAGAGTTAAAAACACAAAGATTGAGCTTGATGATCCCAAATGACCAATAAGTAATAACGCTACTGATTTGTAGTCGGGGCCACTTTTTACAGCCGCCACAATGCACTAAGCAAAGGCTATTGTGACTGTCAATAAAGCCCGTATTATTTCTAATTGTATCGCCTGCATCTTTACAAACATATCCAAACTTTTGACTTCTTGTCTTACTGTGGTTAAACATCACGTTAAAACGTATTTTGCTGAAGCTTATAACAGCGTTGTGACTTATTTAGTTCGGTCAATACAAAATTCACGAGACGTTCTTGATAAAATGTACAATAAGCGTCACGTTTCATCCATAAGAAAGCTTATATTAACAGGATTTTATAACAGCTTTTTCGACAATAAAACACCTGTAAAATATGTTTTACTGTAAAAATACGATAACATGTTTAAAAGTATGTATAAAATGCTGTTTTTTTTTAATATGCCAACTTTTAAAGCCGAAATTAAGTTTTTATTTCATACCCCAGTCAACCCCGCTTTTGCTTCTTGGAGAAGGGGTTGGATGGGGTATGAAAGTTATTATTAATTTTATTACTATTAATGTTACTTTTCCACACTACATATAACCTTACCAATAACTTTATGAAAGACGAGCTCGTATTAAAAATACATTTACTATGCAAAATTAGTTTTTGTCCTGTAACAATATTCAAATTATTTTTTACTAAAGGCAATTTAGACGGTACGCTATGTGGACTTGTCAAGAATTTTGTGAAGCACTTATATTTATATTAGAAATTAGTTTAGTCAGGTACAGATCGGTCTTGTATTGCTATGAAAGATATGTCATGTTGTTATTCTTCAGATACTCAGGCAGATGTCATCGAAGCCGTTAATAACTCTTCTCGGCATCTGGATAATTTATAGAACATTGACAACCCATGTGTCTATTATGGTTAAGAATATCTGTCCTAAAGAACTTCAACTCAACAAAGCTAATACTTCTGATACTGTTGTTTCTTTTCTTGATTTGCATCTCTCGTATGAAAATAGGGAAATATAAGACAACATTTATGACAACAGAAAATAATGAATTTAATTTTGAAATTGATAATTATCGATAATTATCCTCCACTTAGACGGGGGTATACCCAGAGCAACAAGAGCTTGTAGTGAAGTTGAGGATTCTAACAAAGGTAATACATGATTTGTATAACTAAACAGCTACTCATTCAGAGCTACTATTACCATAAATTTCGAAAACATAAAAACTGCAATCCTGTGTTATCGTAACCCCGAATTTTAAAATATAAAAATGCTTTAAGAACTCGTCTGCGACAATTACAATAATAACCTGAACTCTATGGTGAACTTCGTAAGATCCTAGGTCAAGATTTTCATATACGTGTTAGAAAATGTATCAAAACAGGTCATGATCCTATCATGTTGCAAAGCACTGAATATTCGTTAATTGACCCACTAGGCTTTGTTCTCCTGAAAATGATGGTACGGTTTTATGAGTGTCTTAAGACTTGTCTGCCTTTAACGGTTTATTATTCATTGCTGATTTGGCTTCTATCAAGTAATGTCATTGAATACTTACCTTGTGGCTTTCTATGCTTTTTGTTTGTTATACTCATATATAAATGATCATCTTTGTGTTTTAAAGTAGCTAACCCGCCAATAACAGCCAACTTTAACAACATATGTACACCGTTTCTAAACATACGGACGACGAGGTATATAATTGTTTATATAACGTACATGTTTTGAGAATCTAATCTCTATCGACACAGTATAACCAGCCAGGCCAAACCCCAAAACTGGAGAGTTGAATTAAGAGTTACCAACTCATAATTCATTTTACGCATATACAGTTACGGGCATTTTAAAAACCCATGATCGGCACATTTGCATTATTTTATGACCTAAACACCAGGATAGAGTATTGATGAACTATTTTGTAGTGTAATTTTGCCGTTATTTGACGGGTTAGTTTCTTTAATTCTCCCTAGTGTGTTACAGGATATAGCATGGCTGGGATTTCCCTATTTACGCTGTTCCGTTAAATTGAGATGACAAAGGGGTAACAGTGAAAGAGATTAAACAGAAATAAAATGATAGTGGACATTAGTATGTGACAAATTGCTTTCATGAATGTCGCGTCCTGTTATTATTTTAAAACGTGAACATATCTTTAAATAAGTATATTGTTGAAATATAAAACAAAATCGCACCTTTTTCGCTGATTTACAAATTATTTGTTATATTTGTTTCCTCTTTTGACTTATAAGGAAACATTAATTATTGCCTTAAAGTAAAATGTGACGTCTTAAACAAGCATAACATAATTTCATGGCATCTCTTTTTGCCGTTGATTTAACTCGATTACTTTCTGAATTCTATAGTTTATATTAAAAACGCATTCAAAGCTTTAAATACATATATGAAAGACAATTTCCGCTGATTTCAGAGGTATCAGCATGTCCTCACGAAAACATTACTATAAGCCTAAGGTTACAGTTACAAGTTGTCCAGGAATGTAGGAATTGCAGTATATGACATTCTCTATTCGCATGTTATATTCGCATGCTATATTCTCTATTCGCCCAGTGTGGTTCCCGGGGGCCCCCGTTTGGTCACGGGGCAAATAATAGGGCCACTGCAGATCCTTTTGGAGGGGTAGGCAGAGGGGTAGAATCCCCCCAAATTCATGTTTATTTTATCATTTTTTGTTCTTGTGCATTAAAGGTCTTCATCATGATCCCTGCATTGTTTCAGGTGCCATCTCGCTCACATCAACAGAGCAGTGGCAGAAAAACAATAAACGTGGCTCCAGCGTAAATGGAGTTTCTACGATAGAATTTGCAGCAACTCTGCAGTTCAGGGTGAGAAGGTTCTAGGCCCATTTTCAATATTTTATCTCGATGTACATGGAGAATGAGCCTGGCATGTTCATGCCTGATAGGCGCCATATAACCTTTCATGTGTTGGTGCGCCTTAAAACCCAATTCAATTCTTATTCTCTATTCCCTCTTTAACGAGATGTTGGTGCTGTTAGTATACTCACGGCGGTTGATGCTTACTGGGTCCTGGCCACAATCACAGCAGACCCAGCCATAGTGTATAATGCGCTTGACATCCATTCTAATGGTTCGTAATGGACCATAGAGATAGGGCAAAGAATCCAGGATAACACTAGATTATTTTGTTGAACTCCAATACATAACGTTCTGAAACAATAAAACTGCGGATACAGCAATAAAAACAAAGATTAAATGTTAAGATAAGAGGTCTTTGAACTAAATAAATCAGTGGCATCAATTTACAAAATAATTTGCTTAGCCCACAGGTGCACGCAAACGTTAAGGTGTAAGCACTGCGTTCAGTTTTGCTCTTTAATATGTTTTATGTTATTTCGATTAGCCACAGACAGAGGGGTAGAATACATATATTTCGGGAACACTTTCCTACTCTTACTAAGAATAGATCCCTTTGGTTTTTTTACGTGCTCGAAGAAAGACTCCGATACACGGGACAGCCCTGTTTACGTCCCTGTCCTACGGGCAATGCTATGGAAAATGCCGTGCCTAACACAGGTGCGCTAAAAAGACTCGAACCAATAATATCTGGATTCAGAATCGAACATGATATCAACTGTGCCCTTACGGTCCCAGAAAAAAAGAACATGACATCTATAGTAGCTGAGCACGACATGCATACTTTCGGGGGACTGGCATATAATAACCGGTAAGGTCTATGTTAGACATGTTGGGCAGTCTGTAGCTGTTGCCGTGTTTGATACGTTGTCAAGGTGTTTACCGCCTATTAAGTTTTGTAGAGAAACGATTTGGTTTCCTATTCGTTTAAATGATGAAATTGTGAACGCTTTTGCTAGCGAACCTGAATAAGGCTATCATGTATTTGTCAAGGGGTGAACGCGAAATTATTGTATAGTGTTCTTTCTTTATACTCCTCCGTACAAGTCCGTGGAACAATTATTACGTGTGCACGATGTATTTCGGCTCCCTAAAGACAACTGACTTGGCAGGACGACTGTGTGTAATAAAACGTGGCACATGTAAAGGATCGTCGGAAAGGGGCGACTGTTACTGACAATATTGCATAACGTCTACTGTCAGCTATGCTCACCAAGTCTACAGCCTGCAAAGCACAACTAACTGGCATCAGCCCATTTTGTCATTAGAGTCCATTTTTTGCATCAGCGCACAGTTTTGTCATCTGGGCTCAGTTTGTCATCGGGGTGCAGTTTGTCATCAGGACCCTGTTTGCCATCAGAGCCCATTTTGTTGAATCAGCGCACATTTTGCCATCTATGCTTATTTTTTTCATCAGAGCACAGTTTGCTATCAGGGCACAGTTTGTCATCAGGGCATTGTTTGTCATCGGGGCACAGTTTTTCTTCAGAGAACATTTTGTCATCAGGGCATATTTTGTCATCAGAGCACATTTTGTCATCACTTTACATTTTGTCATCAGGGTCCAGTTTGTCATTAGGGCACAGTTTGTCATCAGGGCAAAGTTTGTCATCAGGGCATAGTTTTTTATCGGGGCACAGTCTGTCATCAAGGCACAGTTTGTCATCGGGGCACAGTTTGTCATCAGAGCCTATTTTGTCATCAGGATCCAGTTTGTGCAGTATGCATACTTCCAGTATCAACTACTGATAAACACATCCTTCAATTGCTTTAATGTGTCATAACTTCAGGAAAACGCATGCGGAGAAGGTCGATACGTACATCATCTATCGAAATTAAAAGCCACAGTAGTATGTTTATGTTCGACTTAAGCGGAGATGATACAGACGGTGTGTCCTTTATTAGTATTGTATTACCATCAAATGAACATTAAATCACCAATATCCCCAGGTTTTAGATGAAACTACCCATTTGAAATTTACTTCCGTTATGCGAAGTTTTTAGCCATTGTTGACATTAAATTGTTATGAACACACTACACGTACTATAAATAAACCATTTGACCCTGCATTTGACACTGGAAGGTATTCGTTTTTTTATGAGCGCAGTGTACATGGGACACGACGTAATTTTGCATAAGTTTACTTGACTTTTCGCAATACTGACTTGAAACTAGTGTTTGGAATAGGCAAAGTGTGTATTCTATTCTGTCTATTTCATTGCGTGAGTATGTTTTGTATTGTTCGGTTCTAAGACCCTCCGACCCTTCTTTTTGTAGAAATAAAACACAACTAAGAAGTACCTGGTATGTGTATTTTGGTATGCATTTTAAACAACCATGTGATCATGTTTAAATAATTATTGTAAAATCAGAAGATCATGTTTGTATAGGATTGATAAGGTCATCATGTTTGTGTAGGATTGATAAGGTCATCATGTTTGTATAGGATTGATAAGGTCATCATGTTTGTATAGGATTGATAAGGTCATCATGTTTGTATAGGATTGATAAGGTCACTTTTATGTTTTAGACAAAACTAACATTTTCCCTTCTCCTTTGGAACTTTTTATGCATAAAATCTGAGAACAAAAAAAAAGAGAAGGAAAAAAAAGATTGCCTTAAAACGAAAATGATTGAGTCAATCAATTTGTTTTGCCGACATGAAAAATCACATTGAAATAGTTTATATGCTTTGTGTAAATATATATATATTAGGTAGCACATACATAAATGTGGTATTGTTCGTAGATATTTGGTAAGGTATTTTAAAGCAAACGAAATCTTCAGTTTCATATTGTGTTTTGTTCGTTTATAATATATTCAATCAATAAAAGCTAGCCTTAAACCACATATTGGGAAATAACTCTTGAGGCCTTACACTAGGTGACACTTGTAATTACCCCGATTATACATTTACATTCATCATAATTTGCTTAAATGTTTAACACGTTCCTTAAAGCGGTGCATAAATGTAATCCTGTCGTTTAATTGATTATTTAAATCAAATTTTATTTTATTGAATTTGTTAGAACACGTATTAAATTGTTATATTATAATAATGTATTAGCTATAAACAACCATGAATTTGAACACTGAATTAGATTTAGATGATACACTACTGCGTGGTCCCGGCTTAATTCTACTGAGCGATGGGAAAGCTTATATTAGCAGGATTTTATAACGGATAGTTCGACAATAAAACATGTTTAAAAAATAAATTACTGAAAAAAATGCGGCAACATGTTTGAAATTACCTATTAAATGTTTTAATTGTACAATATGCAAACTTTTTAAGCCGAAATTAAGGTTTTGTTTCATACCCCAACCAGCCCCGTTTTCGCTTCTTGGAGTAGGGGTTGGATGTGGTATGAAAGTTAATACTAGGATCAGGTAATGCCTTTTAATACACTTACTCCACTCTGGAATATGCTACTATATAGCCAACTGTGTAGACAATGCCATTTCCATTTAGAACTGAGAGATTGCATGGTGTTTTGTTGTGTGTGGTTTTTTTGTTGTTGTTTTTTGTTGTTGTTGTTTTTCTGTATATATTCATTTTAACCAACAATGTATGTCTGATATTAACAATACAGAGACTGGGGACATTTGGTTAAAAAAAACGGTTTAATAAACACAATATTTCTTAGATATGGTACTTATTATGTGATAGCAAAGAAGTCAATTTCCAGCTGTCTTAACATTCAGCACTTTACAACGTTACACCATTGATGAGCCACGGAGTAGTATTGCAAAGTTCGTCAGAGTTGTGAAGTATGACTTACTAGCCCTTTCTTGTGTAACCTAGGGAGTTGTGAAGGATGACTTACTAGCCCTTTCTTGTGTAACCTAGGGAGTTGTGAAGGATGACTTACTAGCCCTTTCTTGTGTAACCTAGGAAGTGGTGAAGTATGACTTACTAGCCCTTTCTTGTGTAACCTAGGGAGTTGTGAAGTATGACTTACTAGCCCTTTCTTGTGTAACCTAGGGAGTTGTGAAGTATGACTTACTAGCCCTTTCTTGTGTAACCTAGGGAGTTGTGAAGGATGACTTACTAGCCCTTTCTTGTGTAACCTAGGGAGTTGTGAAGTATGACTGACTAGCCCTTTCTTGTGTAACCTAGGGAGTTGTGAAGTATGACTTACTAGCCCTTTCTTGTGTAACCTAGGGAGTTGTGAAGTATGACTTACTAGCCCTTTCTTGTGTAACCTAGGGAGTTGTGAAGTATGACTTACTAGCCCTTTCTTGTGTAACCTAGGGAGTTGTGAAGGATGACTTACTAGCCCTTTCTTGTGTAACCTAGGGAGTTGTGAAGGATGACTTACTAGCCCTTTCTTGTGTAACCTAGGGAGTTGTGAAGGATGACTTACTAGCCCTTTCTTGTGTAACCTAGGGAGTTGTGAAGTATGACTTACTAGCCCTTTCTTGTGTAACCTAGGGAGTTGTGAAGGATGACTTACTAGCCCTTTCTTGTGTAACCTAGGGAGTTGTGAAGTATGACTTACTAGCCCTTTCTTGTGTAACCTAGGGAGTTGTGAAGTATGACTTACTAGCCCTTTCTTGTGTAACCTAGGGAGTTGTGAAGGATGACTTACTAGCCCTTTCTTGTGTAACCTAGGGAGTTGTGAAGTATGACTTACTAGCCCTTTCTTGTGTAACCTAGGGAGTTGTGAAGGATGACTTACTAGCCCTTTCTTGTGTAACCTAGGGAGTTGTGAAGTATGACTTACTAGCCCTTTCTTGTGTAACCTAGGGAGTTGTGAAGGATGACTTACTAGCCCTTTCTTGTGTAACCTAGGGAGTTGTGAAGTATGACTTACTAGCCCTTTCTTGTGTAACCTAGGGAGTTGTGAAGGATGACTTACTAGCCCTTTCTTGTGTAACCTAGGGAGTTGTGAAGGATGACTTACTAGCCCTTTCTTGTGTAACCTAGGGAGTTATGAATTATGACCCTACATGGCTTTCCCGTGTAAAATAACTATTTGTTGCTGAGGATTGGGGAACTTTTATCAATAATTTATCCATTAACTTAGTCTATTTTAACTTTAACTTTCAAAATATCTTAACACACGAGTACGTTAAACCCATATCTTAAGATATTCCTGAACATTTATTTGTGTTTTTTGTTTTCCAAATACTTTATGCTGCAGAAGTTTGCGGTGAAAATTCTCCATCGTAAACAACGTTTCTTCATAATTTTATTTAATTTCTGTTCTAGTTTTGTTTTAGCTCTACTGAAAAAGTTGTCCATTGTCCGATTATTACGGCTGGCGGGAGGTATATAGTACTGGTTCTACTCAGGAAAAATGGGGCGTGCTGCCTCTACCACAAAAATCGAGCGTCATATGTGGCCATGTGCTAAAAATGACGTAAAAAACATTCAAACAAACAAACCGTCCATCCATTAGTCAGCAGCATCTATTCTGAAACCACGTAACCAATGTTAACCGAATTTCACATCGATGATAATAGCATCAATGCCGATCAAGTTGTTATACAAAGTAGGTCGATGCGATCTGTTTCCGAGATGGCGGTCGTTTCTTAAAGGGACATATGACAATCTTGAAATAGTTGTCAAGCATTCAAATTAGCGTCGCGATTTATTAATCCAGTATCATTTTAACTTTCGACTTGTTTGCATATCTTTAAACATATTTTTGAGTTTTCGTTTTCTCTCGTTATTTTATCATAGTTTTAAATATATTGTTGGTGCAATATAATCAACAGTTAGTAATAATCAAAAACAATTCACTTTTAACTATTCCTGTAATTAATATTAATGATTGAACATGCATGTAATGTAGGAAAACTAATTGGACGCCGCGAGTTTCTTAAAAATCAAGATTGCCATGTGTCCCTTTAAAACAGTAATACAAAGCTATTGCTTTCAAGAATCCTTGGACGTATTTTTACAGAAGAAATTTTATTGTTTCTTTGACTATCAAGTTTGGGTGGCGAAACCACATGAGTTTTTGATCGTTGTCACGGCAAACTCTATTAACAAAGCGCTCGATTCAGGCGAGTTTTTTCTTCATAACTTTCTTAATAGTTAACGAATTTTATTCAAATAAAGCGCACAAATACTTGAAATGTAAGCTCTTTCCTCCGCCGCAAATCACAATTTGGTTCATACAGTACTTCCTCAGATTATCTCTCCAAAAATGTACACGGTTGTATATTTATTTCGTTTCCAAGACTTTGTGAGGGCTAATCCTAGAAAGTACTAGATACATTTATTGAATTACTTTTTGAATTATTAATTGAATACAATTCTATAAATATTAAGAAAATTATGACGCGGAGAAAATTAATTTCAAGGCTTTCAAATTAAGAAATGAGAGCCTATATGCAAATGCACCAACACAATAATTGTTTCAATAAAAATAGTCAAATGTTACATGGTCATTTAGTATCAGCATGGATATACAGGTACCCTATAATACCATAGTATGGTCTAGCTATCTCGTGGCAGAAATATGCCACCATAAATCTACATACTCGATATAGTATATTAGTACCCGAATCATGGATATACAGGTATGTAGATCTATGCCCGAATCGAGCGTTTCGTTTACAAAATAAAAAAGGTCACGTGGTTTCGTCATCCTGGGTAAAAATATGGTCCGGAGTAAATAAGTGATTTGTAACAGATATATTAAAGAAAAGCTCAAAAAATGTATTATTCTCAGAAACAACTGAGTCGTTGGCATTTGTATTTTGCATGAAGCCTCTTCTGACTTGGAAAATCTGCTTTGTACAAATCAAGGCCCTGGGGTAAAAAATTATCAAATGATTATTCTTTTAAACAATTCTTCTCCGAAGCTAAATAAGACCTTATATTTAATTTTGTCTGAAGCATCTGATTGACGTAAACAGTTTCGTTGTAAATATGTAATCCATGGCGTAGAAAGTCACCCCACGACAGTTGTGCAAATGATTTATACAGAAAACACTGTAACAACTATTCTCCCCAAACTACTGGGCCAATAACATTTATATTATTGTTTTCTCAGACGCATTTGATTAGAAATAAACCCGTAGGTCAACTGGTAGTTAATATATATGTCAAAAGGAAAACATAATTTTTTATTATGATATAGGGTGCTTGTGGGTGAGTGTAGGGTGGGTTGTGTGGGTCGGGTTGGGTTTGGTTTTGGGTGAGAGAGAGAGAGAGAGAACTTGGAAAACATATATTTGAGAAAAAAAACATAGCCAATTTAAAACGACCCAAACTTTTCTTCTCACATCTGAGGGGTGAAACACTTTTTTGCTAATTTAGGTCTGGCGTAAGTCCATTTTTTTCTGGGTCTCCTCTTCACTCAACGGTGTCCTGCCCCCACCCACACCCACAAACGCTCCATTCTGACTGTATTCTTCGTCCCTGAGTCATAGAACGGTAGTATGCAAACACAAACATGTTCAGAATTAAATTGTTGTTTTATACATTATCTTATGTTATTTAGAGCCGCTTCATTGAGAGGAAAATGAATCCGGAAACTTTACTCTAATATTATTATTGAATAATTTCACGCGGTCATTTAGCGTGTTCTTGGGATAGACTCCGTTACACGTCCGGTTTACGTCCTTGTTTGACGCTCGATCAAACATCAGAACATAGTTACTTAGTTGTTATAGTAACAGAGTTCACCAAATGCCATGTAGGAAACAAAAATGATTCGTGCCCGTGCCCCCAGACCCCCAACCTCGCAGCTGAAGATTTCACGCCCCCTCCCACACCACCCATAAACTCAAATCCTAGCTCCGCACGGATTGTTGATATTATTTATACACTATGAGTTGTGGCAGGCCTGTTTTTACCTTTTGGCGCGCGGTAAGTTTGAATAAGGTTAATTATAGAACAGCTATATTTACCTTATAAAGGTGTTCTTCCAAGAAGCAATAATTGAGTTCCATGAACCAAAAAGGAAAGTTGGGACACGAAAATAACACATAATCATGATCGTCATAAATGTAATTTTGTTTATACACGACAGACGTGTCTTCGACAATATGTTTATATGTCCGTCTGTGCGTCCGTTTGTGCGTCGGTGTGGATAATGGCAATCGTCGGTGATATAAGACGCACGTACTTGCAGGGTTTCTCGCGGTATATTTTTGTTGAAACTAATAATGCCCCGTGAAATCCTAAAATTGCGTGTTGAAACCATCAAAGATATCTCCACCTACTATTGGAACATACAATTAAAGGACGGATTATTAAGTAATCGTTGAATGTAAAATAAATGTACGCTGTCACTTAATATGGATCTGATACGGTATGTATGTTTACTGGTTCATTCAGGTCGCTTGCTTACATACACACTTTTTAAAATCTTCCTCTATATAAATGTTACGAAAATGGATATAATATTATAATTTAAAGCTGGTCGGTTGGTTATTTGGCACATATTTAGGCTATATATGACGGTCGACTTTTTAGTGGTAGAGGCAGACCGCCCCATTTTTCCTGGGTGGAACCAGCACTGTATAGCTCACGCCATGGATCCGTAAGATTCAAACCTTTCTCACTTGACAAGTCGAGCTACCAGTTGGATTCGAACATATTTAACGAAGACTGTGTTCAGTGACAATAGAGCCTCTAGTGTCGACTCGGTGGGTTTAATAAAGTTGTGCTTCAGTTGTTGTTGTTGTTTTTTGGCCTGGATCATAGGCCTGATAGCATATTTATTTAAAACTGGGACCTTTCATAATTGAGATCTATATTAAATATGCCCATTCAAGCGTATATAGCGCTTCCGTGGCCGAATGGTTAACGAGGTTTCGTTGTAAACCTTCGCCTCTCGCCGCTGCGGGTTCGAATCCCCTTGTTAGCGAGAACCAAAACTTTGTATCTCAGTACTATCAACTTGATGTATGTAATTATCAACTTGATGTAAAGCTGAAGGTGATGTTAGTGCTACAATATGCGAATTGTGGAAACTAGGTCATTTTTTTCAAGATATGATAAAAACATTCTTAATATAAATGAACGAACGACGTATTAGAAATGAAATAGGACACACGACAAGCGGAGTAGTGAAACATGACACATACGTCCATGAAATAAAAATAAAATCGATACATTCCAATATAGTTTCAACTTTACAAAGTTACAATTCAGTGTTCGTTAACACATAATTAAAATGGAAAAAAACAAAACATCTGAATTCCAAAGACTCGTCTTTTAAAAACGTCTTTTAAACTTGACCACCTTATACTTTATGGCTAATTACTGGTTTATGTATATTTACAATTGCTAAGACTCTTCGCTTATACATTTGTGAAAGTATTGTTGTTAGTCATATCACAGTTCATTAAAAAGGTTAGTGTTTCAGTTAATAAAAACAGCAAAAAAACAAACGTTTTCAGCTTGAGATGCTGCTTCAAAAAGCTCATATCAACATTCGCGGACAGCACGCAAACAGTGTTTTGAGCGTGTTTTATAACGGATCACGTATGCACTGCAAGATCAATTGAATACAAGCTTTACAACTACCACTAGATCCTTCTACGTAGTTATATAATCATTATTATCCTTAAAAATTATAACTATGTAAGACGCGGATAAATCAGGTACTATACGCCTTTTTTAAAATTAGCATGTTAAGGCATTCAATTCAATTTCAGTTGGTATCATATGAGAATCATATAGTTTGCAAGTTTATTATCAAAATCCATTAGGCAAATAGCCCATGAGGATATACATGTTTACAACACATACGACTGACAGTCAAAATATACAATATTCGCAACAAATATATTTTACAAATGCACTATATCATTATTTGTTTTGATAACATTATATATATTTTTTGTTAATAATAATTCCTTTCATTTGCGTGGAGAAGGCTTTTAGCCATTACAGTTGTACACAATATACAGGTCAGATTTGCTTATTTAAACATGTAGTTACTACCAACAGACAAGTTTGTGAATTAAATCAATTATTTGCAAACAAACATTTATTTCGTTTATTAAAAGATTTGTAAACAAAAATAGCCACGTTTCTAACTTCTTTTTGACATTCTGAGTTAATAAACAAAATAAGTTTCTGCATATTTGGCCTATCCCAATAGTATTTTTTGATATATTGTTTTCTAAACTCCGAGTATATAGGACATTCTAACATAAAATGAAACTCGTCTTCTAGGATATTACAAAATTTATTCTAACATATGACTCATATGATATGTATGTGAGGCAAGACTGGTCGTGCGAATACCTCGAAGATCAAAGTAATATTAATAACAACTCGTATAAAAAAAAAAGCCAGTTTGAAGGTAAGGTATATTTAAACAATGATAATTTAAATACATTACAAATTACAAAAATGTTGGAGTGTGTCGACAATAATTGCTCGTGACTTGGTCAGTCCACAAAGATACAATATGCAAAATATTACAACAAATGTATGGCTGCTACCAAGACAGAAGTAATAAGTATTAAACCTCTGCGCATAGAACTAAACTTTAATTAGTATAATACTATTTGGGAAATCACATCCCAAAGTAATCTTTAAAAAAACGGACATGTAAGTCATTATGGACAAAGGATATATTAGAAAGCGTGCGCAAATTAAATGATTGCTATGTTTTGCACAAATTAAATGATTGCTTTTTTTTGCACAAATTAAATGATTGCAGTTTTTTATTTTCACAAATTAACTGATTGCTATTTATTGCAAGAAAAAGAATCTATCGTGGGTATTCGGTTCAGATAGGAAATGCCAACCCTCGGTATAAGTGTTTTAATCGAAACCTCGGCAGAGCCTCGGTTCCAATAAAAGCACTTATACCTCGGGTTGGAATTCCCTGTCTTCACCGGATACCCATCAAAGATTCTTATGTTCACGAATACGAAGCAACAACAACAATAACTTTTATTTCGCAGATCAAAAAGCATGATCTATGAGAAAGGAGGAGTCACGCAGGACTCGTGGTCGTAATTTCATAATACAATTTAATAATAATAATAATAATAATAATAATAATAATAAATAAATAAAGTCAGCTAGAGGGATAGGTTAAGGAGGAAAGAACAGATTTAGTTATTAATTCAGACGATCGTAGATCTAAGTAATAAATTAAGAAATAAGGAAGTAAACAGACAGCGAGCATGAGTGAAAATATTAAAGTTTGAAACACTTCGAGATGAAATAAAATCTGCTATTCACGACAAAACGACACATTTTCTTTTTATGTTATGCTTTATAATCCAAGTGTACTGCAGTATGCAGATTTTTTTTTTAATTTGACGACGTCATTGGCTAAAGTATGATAAAATTGGTGTTTTAATTGCCCGTAACTTCTTAACTACTAAACCGATTTCAATCATCTACGACTCATTTTCTTAGTTAAGTTATTTCCAATCCAATGATATAACTTTCATAGCAACTTTCTGTAAAAGTTGTTTTTGACAAAAATGACCAACTGACATTTTTCTCTGTCAATGACCACAATTCTGAATACTTTACCAGTTTTAAAAACTATAGCTCATTTTCTTAGTTAGACCATTTACAGTCGAAGGATATATATAAAACAGTTATTTTCTAAACAAATAAAAACAAAATGTTTTTGATATTTAAAAAAAAATGTAATTCCGGCAGTGAAAAAATAAAATTCCACTATTTTACTGCTAAGCATAACATAAAAACTAATAATGCTTATTTATAACTCATTCTATATGGAACAGCTTGCCGGAAAAAAAACAGTTTTAATACAAATGATTCAATAGAATAGATGAAAAGAACCATTTTTTTAATAAAAGTGGACAAGGGTTTTTAAAATATAGTTTTCCTATTCAGATATCCGGAAAAAAAATTGTTTCAATTTTTGCATGCGTCTGTCTCAGTGCACGGTTTTTGAATTTCCATTGTAAATGGTGTTAACTTATATGAACTTATATATTTTCTTTAAAAACGGTCTGAAAATAATTTAGATTCAAAGATTTTTTTTTAGATTCAAAGAATGTATATGTGAAAAAGTCGAAACTTTGAAAGTTTAGTGTTAACAGGCCTTTATATTTCAATTATCATCCCAGGTTTTAATGCAAAGATTTCATAACAGAAAATATATCTCATATTGATCAATTGCTGCTTCTTATATGATTTGTATGTAATGGAGAGCCTCATGGAAGATTAGTTTATTACAACTATATGTGTTATCATGTGTTACCATATTTTAATAAAGAGCATTAACTTGAGTAGTATCATGTTTAATAGCATTATTTTTAATATATAATAATAATAATAATAATAATAATAATAATAATAATAATAATAATAATAATAATAAATATTATAATAATAATAATAATAATAATAATAAATAATAATTAATAACAATAATGATAAAAAAATAAAATAATAATAATAATGATGATGATGATGATGAGGATGATGGTGATGATGATGATGATGATGATGATGATGATGATGATGATGATGATAACAATAATAATTAATGATTCGAAGTATTTCACCTCTTCAGCAGTTTCTATCGCCAATATGTTTATTTTTTTAATTGTACTGTCGTTTTAATTTAATCTTCTTTTGTTTTGACCCACCATTCAAAGGTATCGGATGGGGTTGGGAAGATTATGCCTACAAAAATCATTAACATAATAAATCAGATGGCCTCGGTATGTAATCGAAATACAATCTTAGGTTACTAAGTTAGCGCCGCCCTTAATAGAAGGAGAGGGGTACATACTAATCTCCTTTTCATATGGTTCTTTAAAGAAGCTTTGTCAGCCCGTATAGAGCTCCTTTTAGATAGAGCTACCTGGAGAGCTTTATCCGGAGCATTCGTTCGAATAAAGCTCCCGGGGAGCTCTATTCCATTTCGCAACTTGTTAGAGTTTCTATTTCTCAAAGTTACGGGAGTGAGGGAGTATGCCACACTACGCCCCTGTCTCAGTTACCTTGCATTTGTTTAAATATAATATTTTATACATGAATATATAGATTATAATATCCAGGTCTACTATATCACATATACATATTAGCACGAGTATTTCACAGGGTGTTGTTTCTGTTAATGTATGTTATTATTGTATAGATTCGTTCAAGTTTCAAACGGCGGAGTTGTATTTGTAACATCTGTTGATGTGTTAGGGAATATTGATCGTGAACAGAATATAAAATATAATTTAAAGTAGCTATCCCGCCAATAACAGCCGAATTTTTGGGTACATGTATTAGGAGTGGTGGAGGAGCGAATACCGTTGGAATACCTTAAACCGTTCTTAAGGGACACACGGCTATCTTGAAGAGCTTACCAAGCATTAAAATAAGTCTCTCTATTTATTTATCCAGCATCATTTTGACTTGCATATAATTAAATTAAATTTTTGAGTTTTTGTTTGTTTTGTTTTTTCCGTCTTATTTTACCATATTTTTCAATATATTATTGGTACAATGGCCAACAGTTAATAATATGCAAACATAATGTGCTTTTATTACTGTTCTTGTAATAAATACTAAAGGGAAGACGTGCGTTTTTAAAAAACCAAGATTGCCGTGTGTCCCTTTAAACAGATTTCTTTTACATCGAAACAAGTTCTTGCAACTTTTATTAATATTGAGTTCTGCTCAACCCGGGCTAGGGGGCGTGAACGGTAGCAAGCATATTTCACTACCGTTGATGAACAGTCTCAGTCAAACCGAGACTGAAATATTTCGTATTTATCGTGTTCGGCCGTTTCCAAGGTCCATTCTCATACTCTTATATTAATCACTTTCGATGGTTTCCTGGGTAGAATCAGTATTAAGCAATGCGGGTTAATTATCTTACTCAATGATAAATAACACGGGGAGTATCGAACCCACGACGTCTCGATCTGGAGTGACGCTCTACCACTGGATCATGCACTCCACTACCGTTGTTGTGATGAAAAGAGTCACAAATCGAGGATGTATACTGTATTTGTGCAAGGGTCTACCTATGCACAAAAACAGTCTGCAACTTTGTGTCATTTCGGAAGTTGGTTCAAACCTTAGTTACGTGATTCCGGATGTTAACCTGCGGTCCATACTCGGCATGTCGTGGAGATCATCCGGAATGTATATTATCTCTTGAAACCAAAATCTTTGTATGCACTTTAACAAACAAAACTATTGTATATTGTACATTTTCTAATGCACACTCCTTATTTTTCAAAATCCAATTCAACCCTTATTGTGAACGCAATCTGTCTATAAACTCAAGGCCTTCTATGAAATATATGTTGTTATGTAAATATTAGTTATCCTAGATAGCAACTACATGTACGATAAGTTCAAACAAGGTCGTGATAATCAACCAATCCAATGACGACTAGTACTACGGAACGCGGAAGTTTTTATTAAAATTGTACCCATATATAGCACAGAGTTTATCCATCGTGAACGTTCGGCCAATCCCGTCATTCTTCGGGACCCCGAAGCAGTGTATGATATGTTGCGAATGTCCCCGCAGTGGTTACTTCTCCTATCGGTTACAGTAACATTGGCTACACTATGAGAGTTTATATGATCGCATTTGTCATAATAAATGTTTAAAAAAATGTTAGCATATGGCATGAATCTCTTAATATATTGATTATATATATATATATATATACCTTTATTATATATACCTGAATTCACAGTATCCCCAGATCCGGCACCTTTCATTGTCACTGTCTCAATATACCTGTGTGTGGTTGAACGCTTAAATGTGGCCCACTCATATGAGCTATAATTGTATGTATGTATGCGTCTATATGTTAATTGTGCCTTCAGACGAGTGTGTTATGATGTAGAGATACAGTTTATCAACGTGTGTTGCAACTACCTTTTTTAAGGAGTGAATATATACGCTTGATTTCTGTGTATCTCGTCATAGCTAGGCGCCCTGCCGGAAATCGTCCGAAGGTTGTCTGTCCTTGGTAGTTCACAATATTTCTCCCCATATATATATATATATATATATATTCTCGACGCCTGTATCGGCGCTTCCGATTGTTCCGATTGAAGCCGATCGTGAAAACTCGGCCAATCCCGTCATTCTTCGGGGTCATTCTTTAAAAACTGTACACGAGATGTTGCGAATACAGTCGGAGACTGCTTCACTGCGCATGTCCCGTTTTTCCGGGGCAATTCTCCAATCTCCACGCAGAGTTATCGTTCCTTGCACTCACAACTACTAAATTACAAGATTTTGATAAAACCTGTTAAATTGGAATATGTTTGCCTGAAACTTATTTAAGTTTTATCAGGCATTAAAATTAGGACCAATATTTAATACTCCAGTGTCAATTTGACTTTAAACTTGATTGCATATACATAAGAAGAAAACATTCCGTTATTCTACCAGTACCATAGGTCTAAATATATTATTGGTTCAAAATAGCACTTAATAATATGCAAAAATAATTTTCTTCGATTTTTTTAAAATAATTAATATTAATGATACGCCGTGAGTTTTTTAAAGTCAAGTTTGCTGTGTGTTCGGTGCTAGGGGCGTGAAAGGATGAAGTTCTAAAATACATAAATCAGCTTGATTCTACAAATATAGATATATACAAATCGAACATGAAAAGCAGCATTCAAGGACGACAGTCAACCACAAACACACACAGAAACAAAGAACAAATATAAAAATTAATAAAAGGACAACAAATACATCACAAACACAAAAGGGTTGGCAATAGGGCTACCGGCTTGGAACGGTCAGTGGCAAAAAAAGGCCGCTGCAGCGGGGTTTAAACCAGGTTCTAGGGTGCTCCAACCCTCACACTTACCCTACTGTCAGCCCAATAAAACGGGACAGTGTAAATAAAGAAATCCCCGCCATGAACAAGGCAGCATTAATAGGCAATATAAGTTAACACAAAGATGCTCGTGTATATATAAAAACAAAAAAAAATAGCCTAGAAAGCCACAAAGAAGGTACTCAGTGACTTGGCAGAAGTCAGATCAACAAGAGAATAAACCTTTGAGGGCACGCCAAGACAAGACCGCAGACAAACATCAAACGTCACCGTCCTTTTGGGCTTTAGGTAGACGTCATCATAGGGTCCACAGCCTGTCCGGTCATCGCACAATCAAAGAGGAAAGCATAGTGGCGAACTGTAAATGGGTCCACCACCAAGCATGCAATGCGTTGCAAAATGATAGGGTCATAACCTCTTTTGATAAACATGTTAACCAGTTTAACAAAGATAGTATGAAAGTGATCATGACCAAGGATATTACGAAGTTTGTAAATCACGTCACCATGGAAAGAATTGATTGAAAGTTACTTTGTTTGAGCAGAGGTTGGAACCGGCAAAATTCACAGGCAATATATGGTCAGTATTTATTTTATGAACTTTTATTGTACATTTGTATTCATTGGGCGGCGCCATCTTGGTTGGCGATGTTACGACATCCGGCTAGCTTTTATGTTTCGCTAACATTAACTTGAGACTAGCATATGATTTTGAAGTTACTTTATTAGATGTAATAAGTGTAATTGATCATTAATTGTAAAACAATATTAATTTGATGACGTTGTATAATAGGTGAATTAGTTAACGTTGGCGTATAACTCAGTGATTGTAATACACGATTGAATTGATAAAGTTGTATATTAGGTGCATTAGTTAACAATGAGATGAGTGACTAGTATAAAGGTATACATGGCGTTGTAGCATATGCATCCATTGCTACTCATCATAATTAGAGAGTAGATTGCATATATTTATTAGATAATGATTTGTTGGTGTAATGATAATTATATAAGATTGGTGTGTTTATGAACCGACATCTAAAACGTATGTATTATTACAGCCTCACCCGTCCGGTGCAGATAACCCGTCCGGTACGGATAAACCGTCCGGTGCATATAAGCCTCCTGGTGTGGAGATAAGCCTTCCGCAGTGGAGCTAAGCCTTCCACGCATAAGTTACGAGCGGTGGATACGGTCCCCGTACCTGTGCAACATGGCCAGGTTCTAGTATCGACAACCCCCGGGACACGAGGTGGGCCCGTTATCAGTCCTCACTGGAGGAACGTCATTCACAACCTCGGTGGAGGTTAATTACCATATCTATCGCTTCATCAACCCGTATAGAAGGCATTTGATGACAATCACCCATCACCTTCACGAGGTCTCGCGCATCACCTTCATTACTGTAGACCATAATTCTTGTGCACATCAACAGTGTTATAACTTTAACAACACTTTAGTGTTGTATATAGTCAGTCGACACATTCAGTATTTGTGATAATACTAAGAACGTCTTAAACGTTCATGAGAACAGTCTTTTCATATTTCATCTGTGTATTCGCTTGTTGTTTTTTTGATAATTGTATATATATTTAACATATCTGAAAGGTTGCATTAAACTTTTGTAAATGCATTCACCGTCATTGCTTCTTTCCTGAGTTAGCCCCAACCACTATGGTCATCTTGCGACACTCGGGGAACAGTCAACTGGTCTAGATGGCAAAGGCCCTCATATTTTAAAAACAGCGGCGCCAATTCTTACAAAATCGAAATGTCACATCATAAACATTAGTATTATGACATGTGTATTCCCAGAAAAATTAAAAAATGCCACAGTAGTTCCTATATATAAATTAGGCGATGCTGATGATCCCGGTTATTATAGTCCAATTTCTATTTTACCCACATCATCAAAAATACTAGAAAGACATATAGTCAACCAGTGTATTGACTATCTGGAATATAGGGGACAGTCAGGCTTTAGAAAATCTCATTCCTGCCATACAGCATTAACAAAGCTAACAGATATGTTACTGCAAGAATTGAATAATGGACATGTCACTGAACCTGTTTTTATTGATTTCAAAAATGCATTTGATCTAGTTAACCATGAACTTCTGTTGGCAAAACTTGAAAGTTATAATTTTGATAAATGCACTTTAAAATGGTTCAACCCGTAACTTACAAATCTATACCAGAATATACAAAGTTCGACAGAGCTTTCAAAGCATAACCTTATAAAAACAGGGGTACCACAAGGGTCGATGCTTGGACCACTTCTATGTATCATGTTTCTCAATGATCTACCACTTTATGTAGAAAATGCAAACACAGACATATTTGCTGATGATGTAACATTGTCTACGTCTGGTGAAATTATACAACAAAATAGCCAGCTTAGTCTCAAACAAACAGAACAATGGTTAAGCAAAATAAAATGTTAATAAATGAAATGAAAACAAAATATATGAAATAGTATTCTTATCTTTTAGGTAATACTAGTTAATTTTAATTTGCTTGCATTTGGTTAAGTACTTTAAAATAACTTATTCGTATATAAAGATTTTTATATAGGGACTTTTGATTTTACAACGGGAAACTCTTCAGAATTGTATAATATTGTATGTATATAACCATGTGTGTGTGTTTCTTCATCTGATGGCCTCAAGGGAGAACAATTGTTGTAAATTGATTATTTATGGGTTATACATCATAAAATAAAACATTTATTATTGTTATTATTATTATTATTGTTATTATTATTATTATAATAAAGGTGTTGCACTTTATATTTTATATATTGTCATACTAATGATAGAAAAGATGAATACCATTTCATATTAAAGGGACACACGGCACTCTTGATTTGTTTAAAACTCGCGGCGTTCCGTTAGTTTTTCTACGTAACTTCCATATTTGGAATCATTAATATCAATTATTGGATAAGTGCAAAGCAAATTGTTTTTACATATTACATACTATTGATAATATTGCACCAATAAATATTCATAAATGTGGTAGATTTTTTTTTTAGTCACATGCCAGCAGTTTGAAAGTCAAACTGATACAGGACTAATATATCGAGATGTTAATTTTATGCTTGATATATAACTCAATATTGCCGTGTTCCCTTTAAAATGTTCTGTTCTATATTACCTCTCATGAACAGACTGAATAAAACCGAGTCTGCTAATTTTATCTCTTGTTTGTGTTTGTTGATTCCAAGGGATCCCATTTTCAGTCTTCATACATAATAGTATATGTATAAGTGTTACTAGGTTCTATTATGTATTTAAAGAATATATGATTTTTATATGGACATTTAAATTGTTTGGAATTAATTAATATTAGCCGTACTGTTCACCCTATTGTTCGAGGCGCTTGTTTCAGCCAAAAGTTTTTCAGCAATAACATGAACAATGTTAATATTATGTACATGAATTATATATCAGTAGGACATGAACAATGTTAATACTACGTACATGAATTATATATCCCTTGAACATGAACAATGTTAATACTATGTACATGAATTATATATCACTTGAACAAGAACAATGTAAATACTATGTACATGAATTATATATCCCTTGGACATGAACAATGTTAATACTATGTACATGAATTATATATCACTTTGACATGAACAATGTTAATACTATGTACATGAATTATATATCACTTGGACATGAACAATGTTAATACTATGTACATGAATTATATATCACTTGGACATGAACAATGTTAATACTATGTACACTATGTACATGAATTATATATCACTTGGACATGAACAATGTTAATACTATGTACATGAATTATATATCACTTGGACATGAACAATTTTAATACTATGTACATGAATTATATATCACTTGGACATGAACAATGTTAATACTTTGTACATGAATTGTATATCACTTGGACATGAACAATGTTAATACTAAGTACATGAATTATATATCACTTGGACATGAACAATGTTAATACTATGTACATGCATTATATATCACTTGAACTAGGTGTTTTAGTGGTAAATAAAAACATCTTAGTTTTAAAAATCGGTTGAGAAATGAAAAGTATTTTACAGCCAAAATGCTTTTTAGATGGAGCTTTTCCCATGTAAACAAACTCCTTGTTGCTGGGACAGCAAAAAAATAAGAAAACTCAAAAAACCTCAGTTAACCGCAATAGTTTGCTATAAAACGTTCAGGATGTCTTAATTTACGTTCGTACAACACATCAAAACCATTTTTGGATACAAATTATGAGGGAAAAAAATCTATCGTGACATTTTTATTTCTCAGCCGATTTTGAAAAGTAAGGTAGATCTAATTGTATTTGCCATCAACATTGTATGTTTCACTGATGCACAACTTATTTAGTTTAAAGTTCAATTTTGTCTGAAAAGTCCAGAAAACATTGGCTGAAACAATTACGCGCCCCGAACAGTAGGTTGTATACTAGGAGTAAAGAGAACTATGTGCTGTTCTGTTTCTAGTACACTATTAAACAACCATCCCTGGGGTTTTCAGAAAGTAAGTTTCTCTAAGGATCAACACATCTTCCTCTAAAGTTTCATCAGTAGATTTGAGGAGGTAAGCTGTCGCCAATACTTGTGTTAGCAGAGAGAAACAGCGGTCACATGTCCCTACGTGTACGTAATCGCAGACGACAACTGGCAGTCATCTGAAACCTCGAACACATTTATTTTTACTACGATTGTAAGCCCGCAACAACGTGCACATACTGTAAATGCTGACCAGGGTTTACACTGTTCCCTAATCTGAGCTAGTGTTTACTCTACTTTTTAAAACAAATCAGATGGCTCAGAATTTCAAATACTTTCACCATTTAGTCATGAAGCTTTTATTACCAAGCGCTCTTCGTGGTTTAGAGTGTGACCTATATAGAGACTATCGATAAAATCTATCTTAAATACTAAGCCGGATAGACGCTATAAAGATAAATCTTCACCACTAAGAAGCTACGCTCACTCCCATTCGGTTTCTTAATGGTGAAGAATGTTTTTCTTCATAGTTTTCTTTATAGCCTCTATCTGTACTAAGGAAGTTTTCCATAACACTTTATATATAAAGAAGCTTTCCATAACACTTTATATATAACACATTACCGGAAGATTCAAATTCCAATTTTAGCAGACGATATTTGAATTTTGGCAGCGAAAGGGTTAAAATCAGATCAACATTGTTATGACTGACTTACTGAAGTTCACTCCAATCGCTTCAGTAAATGCATCATATCAATAGCTCTACCGGGTCTAGAGGATTTCTCATGTTTAATGTATTTTCAGCTATGGTGGCCATCTTGTATCTTCGCGGGAATTTGAATTATATTAAGGATTTTTTCCCAACGCTAAATGATCATTGAAAAGGCATGGGAAGCTTGCTTATTTACTGCTAGCATGCTACATGACTGAGTAGCTCAGGTAGATAAACTGAGGCCAGAGTAAAGTTTTCTCCTTGAATAATCATTGGCCATATATTGAACAGTATCTAGGGTATAGCAGTATACACTACTTCAAACTTTACCTTGAAAGCAAATTAGCGAGTCAGCTGTACTAAATACAAAACTGTGTTGATAATTCATTGTTTTTAGAATAAAACGCACTAAAAATACAACTAATGAAACACCGGCTTTAATGTTTTAGTATGTTGGCTTCATTCAAAAGCTGTATTGGGAGGGCCACATCAACTGAAATAAAACTGAACACCAACTTACTCATGCAATTGTATGTCTAACAGAGATTTACAGTTACCTATACAAATTGTATACACTTTTCTTCTTCCTCAAATACAATAGGCTGGAAATAGCCATTAAGGAATAAATAAGTACACACCAGTCTGTGAAGTTTTCGTGTATGTCAAGGTCATTCTGATTGACCTTCTCTTAGTAGGAAAATGTCATGTATATGTTTACGTGTAAGAAGTTTGAAAGCAGAGAATGGCTAATCGACTAATTAACAGAGTAAAAACAAACAGGGAAATGCCATTAACGCTGACCTTTATAAACAAGAGGTCAATGACCTTGAAGCGCTACCGATATGTTTCGACAGCTAGATCAGCATTCCTGTGAAGTTTCATGAACATCTGTCAAATAGTTCGATGGAGTAGTCGCTACACGTTTTTACTATATAACTCGTTGTAAACAAAGATAGCCGTTGACAGCAATGTTTAATGTCGAATCAGAATTAGTTTCAACAAGGACCAACATCATTTCATGCTGATCATTTTAGAAAAAGTCCCATATAAATATCACTTATAGTTTTCAAGAAGTAGTTGCTACAATTTTTTATTTTTTTTAAATCTATTTTTAGCCATGGCGGCCATCTTGAATTTCCGTCCGACTTGAATTTTTTCTAGGATCAACTAGACATCAAGAGCAAGATTTTTGTTAAGTTTCATGAACATCCTTCAAGTAGTCCCAGAGAAGTAGTCGCCACAAATATTTCCTATATAACTCTATGTAAGCAAAGATGGCCGCTGGCGGCCATAATTGACATCCATATCAAAATGAAATTTGGTTAGGACCAACTACATGTCGTGGCAGTCATTTGGGCAAAGGTTCCAAAGCAATATCACTTATGTTTTTCTGAGAAGTAGTCGCCACAAAATCGCAGGTTTAAAGTCTATCTTTTGCCGTTGCGGCAATCTTGCATTTCCGGCCGACCTGGATATTTCCGAGGATCAATTAGACACCAAGAGCAACATTCCTGTCAAGTTCCATGAAATTCCACCAGGTAGTTACAGAGGAGTAGCCGCCACAAGTTTTTCCTATATAACTCTATGTAAACAAAGATGTCCACTGGCGGCCATGTTTGACATGGAATCGTAATAAATCTTGGTTAGGACCAAGTACATGTTGCACCAGTAATTTTTGTAAAGGTTCCAATTCAATGTTTTTTGAGAAGTAGTCGCTACAAAGTCGCATTTTTAAAATCTATTTTTAGCAGTGGCGGCCATCTTGAATTTTCTACAAACCTGAAATTTGCTAGGATCAACTAGACATCAAGAGCAACATACCTGTCAAGTTCCATGAAATTCCATCAGGTAGTTTCAGAGGAGTAGTTGCCACACGTTTTTCCCATATAACTCCATGTAAACAAACATGTTTGACATCCAATCAAAATGAACTTCGGTTAGGACCAGCTACATGTCGTGTCAGACATTTTGGTCAAAATTCAATATCAATATCACTTACAGTTTTTGAGAAGTAGTCGCCACTAAATTGCGTTTTAAAAATCTATTTTTAGCCGTGGCGGCCATCTTGAATTTCCGGCTGACCTGTAAGCCGGTTTGTTTTGCAAGGCGTAAGCGCTTCTTGGAAGAAAAGATACTCTTCTGATTGTTCGTTTCGGACCTCTTCTCTTCTCGGAAGCTCTGCCGTCTCTGCCGATTTGAAATAGGAAGAGACGGCATAGAAGAGTAGCAAAGATGGCGTCAAAAGAAGATACGTGAGTGTGAGAATTGTATTTTTTAGATTAATTGCAGAGATATCGTTGTCGACAAATGTGTATTGTTATTTAGATCAAATATTTACTGTTGTGCGAAATTTTCTGTATCCTGGTGACATTTGCTTTAAAACAAGCAAGAACTGGTTGACTATTATGTGAACTTTATTATAAAAGGCAAACGTTACACTCACGAAGAAAGTTATTGTTTTTCCTTCCAATGGATTTTTGGTCATTGTTAACAAGTTATATGAAGAATTGGTAGATTTACAGGCACCTGGACCCCAGACTCAACAGACATACCAGACCTCTATATTTATAACCTATATGCATTGGCCTGTGGGTAAATACTATTAACATTTATAGCGATCACAACAGTGTTTTTTTTATTTGTAAACACTCAATATCAAGATCATGTCTTTTTTTTCACGACTCGACAAGGTCGTAAACTTTCTGGTACTGGTAGCTGATTGTTACATAATATAAACTATGTAGCATTGTTCGGTATAGCAGTGTATTTTTAACATTTTTTCCATGTGGGTGCCTTTTCAGTATTTTCCAGGTGGTGGGGGTGGGGTGGGGTGGGGTGGGGGGAGGGTGTTCCGAACAATTTGGTGGAGCATTGGTTGTTTAAGTTACATGACTTGATTGTCTTCTGTTATCTAGTCCTGTTTTGATTAACATACAGATATTTTGTTTACACTAAGATTATTAATATGATCATATTTTATGACATTTTTACCACAGGTCCTTGAAACTCTGAGATAAACTCGTCAGACCTCGACTCACATGAATCGGTCACTTATTAAAGTGACTGCAGATTGCATACAGAGAATTATATCATTGGATTGAACATAATATGTGATATCGTTTTCGAGAAGTTTAAAAATCCATAAACCATGTAAAATCTTCCAACTACATTTAAAGTATTTTTGCAACAGTTCTACAATTTAGAATGGACGGTTATTTTGTAAACATTTATTTGATATAAACACAAAACAAAATTAAGTTAAATATAAACATATTTTAAATACGTTCAGATTTAAATGAATGTTGGCTAGTTTTGGTACAATCAGTTTTGTGCTGTTGGGCCCATTTCTGTAGTGTAAGGAAGCATGCTTTTCTTTCGAGAAAGGAGATCCAGGTTCAAATCCTGGCGGAAATACTGAGGTGTCCTTATTAAAAAAACGTGTTTGCGCACATCAGAACTTTGATAAAATCATTGGTGACATGTCTATAGTATTAAATAAATTCATTTCATATTCTTTTATTAAACATGTTACATATCATTTCACGTATGTGTGTCTATATGTCTGTCTGTATAGTCTATGTCTCTCTCTCTGATGTTCGGATAGGATCTTACATGCATGTGTTTTTGCCTGCTCAAAGTCACTCTTAAATTCATTTTTAATTAAAATAGAGATTGCATTTCTCCCATCATAGCTAATTTTTGTATTTATATGCCATACCGACTTTAAATAAAATTTTGTATCTTGTATGTTGTAAAAAAGGCACATTGTTTACATTTATAAATCTCATGATAGACATTATCAGATAATACTGGGCTTTCTAATAATCTTGCAATAAATGTGATTTCACGTCAGGTTCATTATATAGTGTCATTTGTTTTTATGGCAAAATTAGATTTCCGGGTCACCATATCTATAAAATGGTAATTTCAAAGTACTAAATGTAGTGGAAAACTGTGGTTATTAGGAAATTTAAAGCAAGAAATTACGGTGAGGTTAATTGGCATGTTGCATGTCGAAAGTTAGCAACAGATGTGTTGCATAAAATATATACTTTTAAGAAATCTGTTCCTTACTTTTGACATGCCACATGCCAATAACCCCACTTCATTTCCTCGGTTATTAAGAAGCTTTTAATTTTCTCATAATCGCAGTCTTTCAGAACTTTGATTACTTCTACTTCCGGAATGATGCGTGTTCTATTAGTCCCAAATCCTCTACCTCTGCCGATGTATGTTCTATTAGAACAGTGCTCTGCTGTCTTCTACCATCTTCTATACTTGGCGCTTCTCTACCCGGAAGAGACCAAACGAACCGGCTATTGAAGTTTTTCTAGGATCAACTAGACATCAAGAGCAACATTCCTGTGAAGTTTCATGAAAAATCTATCATGTAGTTTCAGAGGAGTAGTCGCCACAAGTTTTCCTATGTAACTCTATGTAAACAAACATGTTTGACATCCAATCAAAATGAACTTTGGTTAGGACCAACTACATGTCGTGCCAGTCATTTTGATAAAGGTTCCAAATCAATATGCCTTACGGTTTTTGAGTAGTCGCCACAAAATTGCATTTTTAAAGATCTATTTTTAGCCGTGGCGGCCATCTTGAATTTCCGGCTGACCTGAAGTTTTTCTAGTATCAACTAGACATCAAGAGCAACATTACTATGAAGTTTCATGAAAATCCGTCAAGTAAAGTAGTTTCAGAGGAGTAGTCGCCATAAGTCGTTCCTATGTAACTCTATATAAACAAATATGGCCGCTGACAGCCATGTCTGACATCAAATCAAAATGAACTTTGGTAAGATCAACTACATGTCGTGCCAGTCATTTTGGTATATGTTCCAAATCAATATCACTTACGGTTTTTGAGAAGTAATCGCCACAAAATCTTATTTTTAGCCGTGGCGGCCATCTTGAATTTCTGGCCGACCTGAATGTTTGCTAGGATCAGCTAGACATCAAGAGCAACATTCCTGTGAAGTTTCATGAACATTCGTCAAGTGGTTTCAGAGGAGTAGTCGCCACAAAAAAGTTTACAGACGGACGGACGGACGACGAACCACGGCATAAGCTCTGCTGATCTGTGATCATTCGAGCTAAATATAGATATATTTAGTCGTCTTGAAATGGTAAAACAACCACCACTTCATGTTGGGATCCAGTGATGAAGAAGTTTCAACCTCGTAATCAATGTGGGGAAAAGAGAAAACATGGAACAACCACAGTTGCAATTAGGAAACCCATTTGCTATTATTACTGAACTGTCAATACAATTAGTGGTATTTGAAATGACAAGAAAAACACACTGCAGTTTTGATATATATTTTAATAAAGTTATAGTGAAACAAACAGATTCTCAAGAACATTTATAAAAAAGTAATAACGGCTATAATAGCTAGCACAGCAATGCTTGAAGACATGTATATTAGCAGGGAGTACGTTATGTACTCCCTGATATTAGAGACATTAACGAATAAGAGACTCATAGAGACGTAATAAACAAGAGCTTTGCAACGTATGCTTTCAGATAGAAAATACTCCAAATTTAACTTATTGACTTTCACTGGTAACTGACGTTGTCATTTTTTAAACCAACTGTTTGCAATTGGTCTCAAATTAAAGACAATTATGTTTGGAATGTTATAGTATTTTCAAAATATTTCTATGTTTACTAAAAAAAGTCAACAAATGTTATTTAAAAAGTCTGACAACGTCCGATTTTATGCTACTTCCTGCTATTGTTGTAGTTTTGCTGAAATTTGGAACTGTATAAAATTCGTCATTCGTCATAACAGGCGTCTGCAGCTGGTCACATACTAAAGAGAATAATACCTTGTGTGTAGTGATATTAATATTATATTCTTTTTGTCTTACATATAAAAAGAGAAAATAAGGAACGAGATTTTGCAGTTTTGATTTGTGTCATGCGAGATTATGCGAGATTTGAGTAAATGCATGCCCATTCTCAACTTCTTAGATCTCTGAACGAGTGTATCAGCGTATATTTGACACACTTAACCATACATTTTATGTAATCAATGTCTTAATACAATGAGAGTGTTTGTATAATTATTTTTTTTGAAAACTTTGAAAGTTTTTGTCATTATTTTTAATGCTGAACACAGCAAATCTGTGGTAGGTTTCAGAAATATAAAAACTAATGAGTGATTTTAATATGTTGCCATTGAATAGAATTGATCGCTATGGTAAATGAAAACACAGTCTTTATATTTGAGCGAGACACCAGAAACAGTTTTATGATGTCACAGCACTATTTAAGAAGTTTAAAGAATTTGAATGTGCTAAGCGATAAATGATAACGTAAATCATATAAAAATAGACTTAAAGGGACACATGGCAATTTTGCGTTGTATTCAAACATTAAAATGTGCTCCTCGGTTTAATTATCCTGCGTCATTTTGACTTTAAAACTGCTTGCATAAAAATAAATAAAAATTGAGATTTCAACTTTCTTCACTCTTTTACCAAATGTTTAAATATATTACTGGTGCAATATTATAAACAGTTAGTAATATGCAAAAAAAGTTCGCTTTGAACTATTCTAACAATTACTATTAATGATTGAACAAATGCAAGTTAAGAGGAAAATTAACGGGACGCCGTGAGTTTTTAAAAAATCAAGATTGCCATGTGTCCCTTTAACAAATGAAGCAATCTTGTGTCCAAACTTGTCTGGATATCACCAACCATTCTTCAAACTATTCTTAGACTTGAGTCCAAGTACTCAAATTTCGTTCACGAATATTCCCAAGACCTTCAAAGATAAACAATCATATGAAGTTGCTATTTATTAGTATTTATCATATGTATACATAGCAGCTTGTCATGAACATTTATCCTTTAAAACTTTAGAAATATTTGTGATTTTAATTTGCATACTTGGGCTTAAGTTTAAGAATATTCTCAAGAATGGTTGGTGAATTCCAAGCCAGCATGTATCCCATATGATATCAAATGTATGCTTTTGATGTTTCAATAACAAAACATATTTTGTTTAATGCTTTCACTCTCAATTCAAAAAACTGTCAACAACAATATAAATACACACAAATATATATATATATATAATATATAAAAGAAAAAAATAACAATTATTTGTTTAATACAGAATAATATAAAAACACAGCATTAGTTTTGAATTAAAATCTCGGTATAAGAGAAGGAAAGATAATAGGTATTTGGTTTAATTTACCACTACAATACAGAGTATTTATTTGTGACAAAACAAGGAAAAACAGCCCCTTTAGCACGTGTAGACCCATATGGTAAGTCAGTGGATGCACCATTATCTATATAATCTTATATGAATGATAGTAAAAAATACAAACTATGCTATATGCTTGTCAACTCCCATACAAACAAAATGGGAAATGTTTATATGGAGAGTGTAGCTTTAAAACTTGACAAAAAAGTTTATTAAAGCTACACATTGTATATATAAATCTAATTGGCAATTATAAATGGCGTTGAAAGGTTATATAAGCACAGACAACAAAAAGTTAAGTAAATATCAAATATGTGTACAATTTTAACATGTGCTTACATAAATTGAAAAATAACTAAGTTTAAAGAGACTCACAGCAATATTTTATCACACATTAAATAGAAATGTGTGATTCCTTAGGTTATTAGTCTGGACACCTGTAAGGGCACACTATTATGCACTAAATGCAGTGTACCTTTATTTATATAAAGTATGTTGAATTTAAAGCTGTATGTTAACATTTATATTTCAGGGAACTAAAAATCAAAATATTTATTTTTGTTGTTGTTATCTTATCGTAGGTTTCACTTAATGATGCATTGTACTTGACAATTTATAATATTCCAAACGATTTTGTTCTGAATTATATGCGAACTTGTATTTATTAATATGATTTGTATGTCTACAACTTGTGCATAAAAACTAGCCTTAACACTGTTGATTTTTTTAATCAAGATTGCCAGTTGTCCCTTTAATGTGCAATTATAAAAATATAAAATCAGTGCAGTGTATAGAACAATATGGTCCTATGTTGCGGGTTTGAGCTGTCGGGCATAACAGTATACTAGAATAACTAACCCCTAGATGACATGGATTGACCTAGCCCTAGAGGTTGTGTGCTTGCCTTCATAGTGGTCAAGGCTTAGAGACGCCACCAAGAAAACTTTGTGCAACTCGATCCTACTTCTTTGTCCATCAGACATGGATGTTAACCCAGCAATCTCATCTATTCTTCTATCTTAACTTCTATCTTAACTAGAGTAATTGTGGCTCTCTGTAATGTAATAACATGAGGTTTTAACGAGACACAGGCAATCTTGAAGTGTTTATCTGGCATTGAAATTAGCAGCTCAATTTATCCAGTATCATTTTAATTTTAAATCTGCTTGCATATAGTTGAATACAATTTTGAGTTTTCATACTTCTTATTCTACCATTGGTTTAAATATATTATTATTGCAATATAATAAACAGTTAATAATATGCAAAAACAATTTTCCTTTGTACTATTCTTAAGACTGAACAAATGCAAGTAACGTAGAACAAGAGGTCCAAGAGAGCCTGTGGACGCTCCACTTGCTAAAACAGCTCTTATATCAAGGGTTTTCGACATAAAATTCCCATCACAGTACTATTTTTTTTAAAACATTGCAAAAACAACAGGGCTAGGATGGCCTTAGATCGCTCACCTGGTAATAATAGGCAATAAGTCTGCTGTGTCTAATCTGGCATGGGTATTTTATAATTTGTCCCACTTTCTTCTATGAATGAAATTTCATAAAAATGGGTGGAGGGGGTGTTATATTAACATTCTAAACAAATACGGTAAAGATCAGATAGAAAAATGAATATTAAAAAAAAAGAAGAAGATAATCTGGTAAAGTTTGGTAAAGATCAGATTAAAAATGAAGGCCTTATCATATTAACGAGGCAAAATATAGCATTTTTAACAAAAATCAAGGGCCATAACTCCGCTGTAACTGGTCCGATATGGCTGGTTTTCGAACTTGTCCGAGCTTTCATTGATATTAACAATCTGGTAAAGATCGGGTTAAAAATGAAGGCCCTATCGTCTCAACGAGGCAACATTTGGCATTTTTAACTAATTTGAGGGCCATAACTCCGCTGTTACTGGTTCGATCTGGTTTTCAAACTTGTCCGAGCTTTCATTGATATAAAGACACTGGTAAAGTTTCGTAAAGATCTGATTAATAATGAAGGCCATAGAGTGTTCACAAGGCAAAAGTTAACAGACGGACGATGGTCGGACGACGGACAACTCGTCATCCCATAAGCTCTGTCATCCATGCGACAGTCTTTTGAGCTAAAAAATAATGGGACACTGTGAATTTTTAAAAAATGAACTATTAAATGGGACACCATGAATTTTTAAAAAATGAAGATTGCCATGTTTACTTCATACAAGATTACTATACCTGGTACAGTTTCCTGCAGAGGAGATATGTGTGGTACAGTTTCCTGCAGAGGAGATATGTGTAAAGACTGTCGCATGGATGACAGATGTTCAAAAGAAGTATGACATATACATTGTTTTTGTAAATGACTTAAACAACTTTATAGAATAGTTAATCCAACGTTTTTTCTACAGTTTTCAGTTGGTAGTCACCTTGGATTTTGATCCTTGGGGTCCAAAATCAAATTCAGATAAGGTTAATGGTTTGTTAAGTTGCATGCAATGTTTGTTGACAATAAATAAGATTATATTCCTTTAATCCCAACAGTTTACATTCCAATTTACAATAGGAATTCAAATTTCATTTTTGATTAATTATAGGATTTGTTTTTCCCAGCTTATCTCAATTGCCCATTAACACGTTAATTTTAACAACATATTGTGTTAAAGGGTCACAGGGCAATCTTGAGTTTTATTCAGATATTTAAAATGTGCACATCAATATAATTATCCTGACTCTTTTTGACTTTAAACTGCTTGCATATAATTAAATAAAAAAATTAAGATTTCAATTTTCCTTTTTTTTTTTTAGATTTATCGTTGGTGCATTATTGTCAAAATTAATATGTAAACAATTTGCTTTGAACTATTCTAATAATTAATAATTATTAATTAATTAATAATAATGACTGCAAATATTGAAGTTATGTTGAAAAACTAACTGGACACTGTGAGTTTCAAACACATTAAGATTGCCATATGTCCCTTTAGCAACATTTATGGCCCAGTTGTTCAAAAATCGGTTAGCTTAATCCTTGGTTAGTGTAAATTTTCAAAGTATAGTTTCTCATAAAATATGTTGTGTACTCCTGAAAGCTTTTACTTTGCATTTCTTCTTAATATAATGCTTTCACAAGCTCAATTTCTGGTAGAAATATTAAGGCAGATTTGAAATTTTGACTTAACGCTCAGTTAAGGTAACCGATCTTTGAACAACTGGGCCGACATCATGTCCAATCCTACACCATGAATTCACATGTAATCTGTATAAGCATGATAATGCGAAGTTTTTAATGGTGATTAATGAAAAATTAATGAATGATGATAAATTTTACTCTCACTTTTAAAGTGAATTTGTATAATTATCTTTAATCAAGTTTTCAGTCAACTTGCACTTCCTATTTAATGATCTCATACAACATCCAGTTACATTTAACACCGACCTTGAATAATCTAAGCTATATTAAGCGCACATATCTATATATACACAGAGCAACTTTTATACCCTAGATTTACTAAATAAAACACTTAACTGTACATAGCTTGGCAGGCAGTGGATAAGTTTGATAGGCACCATATTGTTGCGCTTTGCATGAAAGTATGGTCACAAAAAATGAATATACATTCCCTTTAATTTTATTCTTTTCATAATACACAAGTGTATGTTTCTTTTCATATACACAAGTGTATAAGTTTCTTTTCAAATACACAAGTGTATAAGTTTCTTTTCATATACACAAGTGTATGTTTCTTTTCAAATACACAAGTGTATAAGTTTCTTTTCATATACACAAGTGTATAAGTGGGCCAATATGATCCTTCTCTTACCTGACTAGGCCAACACAACTGTCATACCTACATTGGGCCAGCTAGAACTGTCATCCTTCTCATATACAAGAGTATAAGTGAGCCAACTTGAACTGTCAGTATACTAATATACAAGAGTATAAGTGAGCCAACTTGAACTGTCAGTATACTAATATACAAGAGTATAAGTGAGCCAACTTGAACTGTCATTATACTAATATACAAGAGTATAAGTGAGCCAACTTGAACTGTCAGTATACTAATATACAAGAGTATAAGTGAGCCAACTTGAACTGTCAGTATACTAATATACAAGAGTATAAGTGAGCCAACTTGAACTGTCATTATACTAATATACAAGAGTATAAGTGAGCCAACTTGAACTGTCATTATACTAATATACAAGAGTATAAGTGAGCCAACTTGAACTGTCAGTATACTAATATACAAGAGTATAAGTGGGCCAACTTGAACTGTCATTATACTAATATACAACAGTATAAGTGAACCATCTTGAACTGACACTAGTGTACAAGTGGGACAATTTGAACTGTTATCCTTCTCCTACACTAGTGTATAAGTGGGCCAATTTGAACTGTCATTATACTAATATACAAGAGTATAAGTGGGCCAACTTGAACTGACATCCTTCTCATATACAAGTGTATGAGGGCCAACTTGGACTGTTATCTCATATACAAGTGTATAACTGGACCAGTTTGAACTGTCAGTATACTAATATACAAGAGTATAAGTGGGCCAACTTGAACTGACATTATACTTATATACACATTTATAAGTGGGCCAATTTGAACTGTTTTCCTTCTCATATGCAAGTGCATATGTGGGCCATCTTTAACTGTCATTACACTTATATATGAGTGTATAAGTGGGCCAATTTGATCTGTCATTACACTAATATACAAGTGTATAAGTGGGCCAACTTGAACTGTCATCCTTCTCATATACAGTGTATAAGTGGGCCAACTTGAACTGTCATCCTTTTCATATATACAAGTGTGTAAGTGGGCCAACTTGAACTGTCATCCTTCTCTTATACAGGTGTATAAGTGGACCAACTTGAACTGTCATCCTTCTCATATACAAGTGTGTGTGGGCCAACTTGAACTGTCATCCTTCTCATATACAAGTGTGTGTGGGCCAACTTGAACTGTCATCCTTCTCATATACAAGTGTATAAGTGGGTCAACTTGAACTGTCATTACACTAATATACAAGTGTATAAATCAGCCAACTTAATTGAACTGTCATTATACCAATATACATGTGTATAAGGGGCCAACTTGAACTGTTATCCTTCTCATATACAAGTGGGCCAACTTGAACTGTCTTTACACTTATATACATGTGTATAAGTGGGCCAACTTGAACTGCAGTCATCCTTCTCAAATACACGTGTATAACTGGGTCAAATTGCACTGTCATCATTCTATAATACATATAAAAAAAATGTTGCTACAACACACATACAAATGTTGCTACAACACACATACAAATGTTGCTTCAACACACATACAAATGTTGTTGTGGCTACAACACACATACAAATGTTGCTACAACAGACATACAAATGTTGTTGTTGCTACAACACATACAAATGTAGTTGATGTTGTTTTTTAAATATATCAATAAAAAGGCATCATTTACAAAAGGTGACAATAATGCAGCGTGAATATAAATGTAATTCAGTGGATAATGAGAGAAGGCAAAAATATTTATGATAAAAGGGACATGAAATACAGGTTTTTGTATTTTTTAAATGTTTTTTTAGGGTCAACTGCATATACATTGCCAGCCATAGTTAGTTTTCAAAAACAGATATGTATTTATGTCTTCATACAAATTAGAAAGGTTTGATTTGTTCTGTTTTAAAGCAAAGAGGCCCACATAGGCTTTAAATGCTCACCTGTTATTTTTGGAAACAGTTAAAGCCGCTTTCCAGACAACCAAGGTAAATTTTACAAAAGATATACACCTTTTTTAACAATAAGTTAGACAGGTAACTTACAAAATTTATGTTGCGAACTAGAAAACAAATACCTTAACCTACGAAACAACCATTGTCTTTGCCGAAGCGTCAAATTACGAGTTTCCAACTCTCAATTCATTCTGCGAATATTCAGTTACGGGTATTTTAAGTACTGGTGAATCAATCTAGACCTTTAATTGGCACATATGCATTATTGTATGAGAGACTTTTGAAGAATGGTTTTGTAGTGAAATGTATTTATCCTTAAATGAAGCTTAATTTCTTACTGCTTTTGCTATACAATTCTTAACAAGTAAGGTTTTACGCAAGGGTATATAATTCTTAACAAGCAAGGTTTTATGCAAGGGTAAAAAAGCTGCCGATAAATAAATAAACAGGACTGTTGGCCTATGAACTGATAGGAATGCAAAAAATTGTTTTTGCTGTACTTTGAAATAATTATTGAAATTATGAAAGTTATCAAGCTGAAATAAGTGTTGTTATTTTAAATTATCAAAAGCAATGAACGCATTAATATTGCTTATTTTTAACCTGGCAAAGGTTTTATTGATAAAATCCTTCAAATGAAAATCAATACAAATAAGAAATCATTTTTAAAGTGACTGGACAAGAAGTGAAACTGCTTTTATTAAGTAAAAAGGGGCCTTAATTTTGTTAAAATAAAAGCAAAGATTTAATTTTTTGTAACGTCTAATGCATGCTTGAAGTTTCAATCCATTATGTAGATTGCGAGTTCCAGCTTATATACAAGCTTTAACCACGGTTAAAAACTTTAACCAAATTTTTCTAAGTATTAAAGGGACCATTAAAAGCAAAAGTTATAGAACCTGGCTCTGTGGTGTTGTCTTATGATGCAAAATGCATGTGAAGTTTCAATCCATTACCTACAGTAGATTGTGAGATGCAAGTTTACAGAATAACTTTAACCAAGCTTAAATGTATACACTTACATACAATGTACAAACCGTAACCAAGTTTTCGAAGTATAAAAGGGGCAAAAAACACTGACAACGATCAGGAATACCGCATTATGAATAAAATCGCATTATGAATAAAACCGATTCAACACTAAACTTTCTCGTTATATATTCGTGGATTTATGGGTATTATTCCATGAAAATACAGATTTGTACTTATTCCATTCTAATACTTGCAGTTTCATTCAGTTTCAATTACACTTTCATTATGCTCTGAAAAAATCCCGGACGTAAGGATCCCAGAAATATTACCGCATGCTACACTTCAGTAGACTGATCTAGGAAAACTTCATTTCAGCAAGTAAATCGATAACCTTTTAACGTTGCAAAATATGTGTTTATACCAGTCACGTTTTTCAGACAAGTTCACTAGGAATTGAAGCTGTAATGCATGCTTATCATCAGCTACATGATTCACAGTCTGTTAACCATAGACAAATACAAACCCATATAAGGATCCGCTGTCTTCGGCAGCTGAATAAACCAATTTGATCCCTGGACCATGTAGGTCCATTTTTTAACCTGGGGACTAATTTGAATGAACATTGTACTCGACAGTCTAGCATGTAACTACCATTTCTGAAGATCGACTAAATATGTTAGTTTTACCTATATATAGCTCTATATACAAACATGAGACCTCAGGGGTGGGACTATTTTTAACACAATTTCACTGGAACAAACTGAAATTGGGTATGGTCGCTTAAAGCTACATACTCTATATTTAAATTGCCTGCCTCTTTGAAGGCAAGCCTTTATGTGCAATTTCATGTTCACCAGCTCAAGGCAAATTTTGGTAGACTGGCATCAGTACACAGGTAGTACTATTACAACTTTCAGAATTCTTTTTTGCCTCTCTCGACACACAATACCTTCTGATTTACAGGCAGGCGTTCTAACCACAGAGCTACTGGGACTGTTTATTTAATACTATTATAATGAAAGAAAAATCCACATATTTGAATCTCAAAACATATCCATATATAGTCCATCATATCAGCACATTTGCATTGTTGTATTGTGTAGTGGCCACTTAGTTAGAAATACTACAAACGACCTACAAAGATCGGTGGTGTAATGGTTAGAAAATTATGATCCTTTGGGCCTTGAATAGCAAATAAGATCTTAAAGTCACTGTTTTGAATCTCACAGCATGGTGACCGTTTTTTATGAAATATATTTGAATACCTATCAATGTTACCTGTACGAGAGCCTAAGGTGAAAATGCGTTATTTTACGCATGGATTTCTGGCTTATTTACCTTCCTTTTCACTCTTTTTTTTTTGCTTTTCTTCAATTTATAAAACTAACTTCACCCAAAACACATTCCTTATCAGGAGTTGTACAATTTTAATCAAGTTTGACTTTGTATTATATTGCGTCATATACAGTTAAAGTGACACACGGCAATTTTTGCTGTATTTTCGCACAAAATGATTCTGAATGCAGCAATGTTACCCTGCTGTTTTAGTGGAAAATAAACATTCTAGATATGACTGAAATAATTTTACTTTAAGAGAAAACATTATAATGCAATTTTAAGGATTTCTTTTTTTTGCTCAAACTAGAAGTTCGAAAACTACATTAATGTTAGAAGAACAAAATAAGCCATTTTTGTAGACATTTGGTTTGTTTTGATGCTTAAACAGTAATACAGTTCCGATCTGTTAACAAGCACATTATATCCACAAGAGATTTCAAAACTCCACATAACGGTACAATAGATACTTACACCTGTAAGTAAAGCCTAAGTAGCTCCATTTACAAGTCTTATATACAATGGAGCCAATGGCCAATGTTTGTGGGAATTTGATCGATGAACAATAGAGGGCGGAGCTAAAAATTTGACATCAGAATCAAACAAAAGACCACAAGATTGCCGTGTATCTCTTCAAAGTTAAGATGCAACACCATATTGACCTAATAATAAAGGTGATAACAAAAGCACCAATTATTAACTGGCATCTCATACAGTTAGGATGTATTCTGGATTGACGAATGAGAAACCAGTAAACTCCGTCTGATCGAGGTTCATGATAAACAGTTTGTCCGTCGGGGTCATCTTCGGTTGCTCGCATGTAAATTCACGGTCGAAGTTGCTCACATCTTTCCTTGATTTCTGTAAGAAAAATTAACATAAATAAGTAGAATCTTCATTTTGAAACAATAACAGATTTAAATTATACTGTATTAAAACAAGGCCCAAGAGGGCCGGTAGACGCTCTACTTGCTAAAATGGCTCTTATTTCAAGGGTTGTTGTCATAAACTTCAACCGTAATACAGCAATGACATGCGCAACTAGGCTAGGCACTCATCTTCCCTGCCAAGATGCATTGAAATCTGGCCAGGAATTCAGAAGGAACTAGTCTGGACAAAGCTTGCGTATTAAAAACTTTTAAATCATTCAACCGGAACACGGCGATGATATGCACAACATAGACTCGATACTGATTATCCTTGCCGAGTTTCATTTAAATCCGGCTTAGGAGTTCAGGAAAACTTGTCCGGACAAAGTTTGAGTATTAAAACCTTTAAAGGGCCGCAACTCTGCCAAAAAATATTCAACTGGAACACAGCGATGATATGCACAACTAGGCTTGGTACTGAGCATCTCTAAAAAAAAACGTTGAAATTTGGCCAGTGTTTCAGGAAAACTAGTCCAGACAAAGTTTGTGTATTTAAATCATTAAAGGGCAATAACTCTGCCAAAATCATTCAACCGGAACACTGTGATGATATGTACAACTAGGCTTGGTACTTATCATCCCTGCAGTTTCGTTGAATCCTGTCAAATGAAGGCCCCGCTGTCTTAACGAGGCAAAATACGTTTGTTTTCCCCTAAATCAAGGGCCATAACTCCTGTGTTACTAATTTGATTTGGTTGGTTTTAAAACCTTTCATTGATAGTAACAATCTGGTAAAGTTTGGATGAAAATTGAAGACCCTATCATCTTAACGAGGCAGCATTTTTAACTAAATCAAGGGCCATAACTCTGGTGTTACTGATCCAATCTGGCTGGTTTTCGAATTCGTTTGAGCTTTCATTGATCTCAACAATCTGGTAAGGGTTGGAAAAATTCTGTAACAAGAGTGCCCATTGGACACAAAATACGCCCGTCAAAAGTGGATCATTTTTAACTGTGATAGCCGACATCGCAGAAGTTAATGCACGGACAGACAGACGGATGGACGGACAATGCCGTGACATAATACAAACTCCGTTGTTACCAGGGCGATCGGTCTGGTTTTCAAACTTGACCGAGTTTCATCAAGACTGAAAAACAAATATAGAAGTCGGACATCATCAACAATAATTAAAGGGCCATAATTCCGTGGTTACCAGGACGATCTGGCTGGTTTCCAAACTTGACCTAGATATTATGCCCATAAACATTAATCCTGTTTCATAAAGATTGGACAACAAATAGTCCAGTTATTGCGCGGACATAGTTAAAATTGTCAATTTTCAATAATTAAAGGGCTATAAGTCCGCTGTAACCGGGACGATTTTCAATAATTAAAGGGCCATAACTCTGTTGTTACCGGGGTGTTTGGGCTGGTTTTCGATCTTGACCTAAATATTATGCCCATAAACATTATTTCCAAGTGTCATAAGGATTGGATAATATTTGTTCGAGATAGGGAGCGGACATCATCAAAATTGTCAATTTTCAATAATTAAAAGGCATTGTAACTTCTTTTTTACTATGGCGATTGGGCTGGTTTCCAAACTTGACCTAGATATTACGCCCATCAACATTATTCCAAAGTTTCATAAAGATTGAACAACAAATACTCAAGCGATTGGTCTTGTTTTCGAACTTTCCAGGTTTCATAATGATTGGATAATATTGGTTTGAGTTAGACAGCGGACATCACAAAACTTAACGGACAGACAGACGAACAACATAATACGTCCCGTCTTAGGACGGGCGTATAAAAATTAAGGCCCTATCGTGTTAATGCCAAATTATAGCATATTTCAGAAAGTCAAGGGCCACAACTCCTGTGTGAAAGGTCCGATCTGGCTATTTTTGAAACTCGTCTGAATTTCCATTGATCAACAATCTGGTAGAGTTTGGCAATGCTTCGATAAAAAGGCCCTATTGTGTTAACGAGGCCAAATTATAGCATATTTCAGAAAATCAAGGGCTATAACTAAATAGTCCAATCTGGCTGGTTTTTAAGTCGTCCGAGCTTTCATTGATATCAACAATCTGGTAGAGACTGGTAAAGATCGGATGAAAAATGAAGGCCCTATCTTGTTAACGAGGCAAAATATAGCAATTTTTACTAAATCAAAGGCGATAACTCCAGTGTTACTGGTCGAAGCTGGCTGTTTTTCAAACTCATCCGAGCTTTCGTTGATATCAACAATCTGGTAAAGTATGAAAATGATCGGATGAAAAATGAAGGCTCTATCGTGTTAACGAGGCAAAAGCTAACGGACAACGGACGGACGGTCAACTCGCCATCCCATAAGCTCTATAAATTTAAACAAAAACTGCATTTAAACAAAAAGTTTCAAATTACTCGAGATCATTGAATAATAAAGTTATGCCTGAAGCAGTTCATGCGATAATCATTTGCCAATGCACATATCGAATCTCAAGTTATCCAATTACGAATTTTGCTGAATATGTATTTGTGATCATATGACGTATATATAAACATGCATGCACTATATACATGTATATGAAAATTAAAGCCGATACGTTCATACATATGGACAAAAAATACTGTTTTCAAACAAAAAGAAAATATTTTCTGAAAATAATGTGAACTTTAAGACGATATGACATTAAAAATTTCTTACCGTAGTTTGAAACAGCATATTGACACTTTGTTGTACAAAATGGCAACCTCATCAACAACATTCAACATACCTCAAACTGTTTACACATTCTTATTTAAATGAGTCGCAGAATTTAATAAGAATTTAAATAAATGCCCATTTTTCTAGCAGGTCTTGCTAGGTCTCCAGTTAAAGCTACGAAATATCAATTTTGTTATTCTGCATTTTAGTATGGAGAATGAATGTCTTAGGATAAAGGCCTAAAACTGACTGATAGGCTTATATGCTTACACACGGGCTTCACCTCAACACAATGCATGATAAAAAACTCGCATGAAATTCAAGTGTGCCTTTAATAAAGTTTGCGCATGTTCACTAATGTATACGTTTGTATAATACAGTTGCCTTCTAAGGCAAAGGAGATAACCATAAAGATTAAAGGGACGCATGACAATCTTGAGGTATTTAATATGATGTTGACATTAGCACCTAGTCGAATATTAAAGTCAGTTGTACTTTGAAGCTACAATTTTACTAATTTTTGGGCGATATAAATAATATATATCATTTTTTGCTCGTTTTCTATAGCATTAACTGATGTTTTATGCTCAGCTGTTAATATGACACTGTCCGTAAGCAAAGCGTAATACTCAGCTTAAGCAAGTAACTGATTTTTATTCGATGAAATGTATATATTAGCATAGACCCAAATAAACATTTATAAATTTGTAATTTTTTTTATTTATTGTTTGTAAACACCGCTGGGATTGCAAGATTTACAATTCTGTTGCTCACATGATATCAATTAGTCCATCAGGTTATGCTTACAATATGTCTTGCATCACAGAAATGTCCCGTGTAGCTCAGTTGGGAGCCTGTTTGTCTTACCCAGAAGTGAAATTTTAGTGTGGGCTATGAGTTCAATCCCACGAAGTGGTACTTTCTTTTTTATGGAACCGCTATTGAATTCCGTCAAAACATCTTGTTCCTAATTAGTTGAATTGGGTTTTAAGGCGCACCAACACATGAAAAGGTTATATGGCGCCTGACAGGCATGAGCATGCAAGGCTCATCTTCCATGTACATCGAGATACAATATGGAAAATGGGCCTAGAACCTTCTCACCCTGAACTGCCGAGTTGCTGCAAATTCTATCGTAGAAACTCCATTTACGCTGGAGCCACGTTTATTGTTTTTCTGCCACTGCTCTTTTGATGCGAGCGAGATAGCACCTGAAACAATGCAGGGATCATGATGAAGACCTTTAATGAACATGAACAAAAAATGATAAAATGAACATGAATTTGGGGGGATTTTGTGTTTTATAAGCTAAAAGTTACGGCTAATGCAGCTTGAAAAATATACTATTAAAATTATTTGTTTTAAACTAGTTTACAAATTATAAACCTCGCAATTGAAATTGCCATGTGTCCCTTTAAGTATGTCGCAATAACATGTGTTGAAATGTGGTATAGGGTGTCCCTGAATATAAAATAGTTCAAACTTGTTTGTAATAAATTTATTCAGATAATATATAATTAGTAAGAAATAACCATACATCATGTGATTTCATTCATACAAGAATAACAAACCAGTAAATATGGAAGTAATTAAAGATGCAAGTAAACAGTTATATAAAAGGGAACACATTTAGTTTTAACACTTGGCATTAATTATGACACATTTAGTAAATAAAAAGTAAGTAATTTAACTATACAGAACGATACTGAAAAATGCTAGCTTTGAGAATCATAGCTATTGATGGTTTTATATTCCGTACCTACCACAGAGCTATGAGGCGCTCCTTTTATAAAGTAGGTAGGGTATACAGCCTAACTGCATGCACACCTTTTGGCAAGATTTCTGAGGACATATTGCAATGTCTGCATATTTCCACTGATTAAACCTTAAATACCACATGAGCATGCATAAATTTTGAAAGAGGTCTTCAAATATGGAATGAGATTTCAGATGAGATCGAGACATTTCGAAAGTAAAACATTAATAAGTCTCAAAATATAGTCGTTACAAAATGACTATATCGACGCGATATCGTTCTCTTTGGCGAGTCTATGCATGCACATTTGGTATTTAAGTTTTAGTCAATTGAGCATTGTGTGATCGATGTTTTCAGAAACCTCGCCGGAAAGTGTGAATTGATTCGTGCCACATTCTACCTTCTTTATAACTGTCATAGCTCTGTGGTAGGTACAGAATATAAAACCACAAGAGCTATGATTCTCAAAGAAAGATGCAAGGTATTTTGCAACTGCCTTAAAATATTCTTAAAGCTAAATTAAGCACATATTCGTTAAATCTTAAAACAATCTAAATTTAAGCAGTTCCATCTATCTTTTTGTTCCATCTATCTTTTTAATCAAAACATAAGCATGCTGTGTATTTATCCCTTATAAAGTGCAAGATCATGTAGAGATTATCAACAGTTGGTTTGGTGCTCAAACTGTCATGCAAGTGTGAGGATTTCACTGTGATAATCTCAGGCCATGTAACGATTGAGCTATCTTATCAGTGCTATATTTGATGTCTTTACTTGTGCCAGGAATGGCTGTAACTTGTGTTGCCAGGAGTGGCAGTGACTTGCATTGCCAGGAGTGGCAGTAACTTGTGTTGCCAGGAGTGGCAGTAACTTGTGTTGCCAGGAGTGGCAGTAACTTGTGTTGCCAGAAGTGGCAGTAACTTGTGTTGCCAGGAGTGGCAGTGACTTGTGTTGCCAGGAGTGGCAGTAACTTGTGTTGCCAGGAGTGGCAGTAACTTGTGTTACCAGTGCGTTTCCAGGAGTGGCAGTAACTTGCGTTTCCAGGAGTGGCAGTAACTTGGGTTGCCAGGAGTGGCAGTAACTTGCGTTTCCAGGAGTGGCAGTGACTTGGGCTGCCAGGAGTGGCAGTAACTTGTGTTGCCAGGAGTGGCAGTAACTTGTGTTGCCAGGAGTGGCAGTAACTTGCATTGCCAGGAGTGGCAGTAACTTGCATTGTCAGGAGTGGCAGTAACTTGTGTTTCCAGGAGTGGCAGTGACTTGTGTTGCCAGGAGTGGCAGTAACTTGTGTTGCCAGGAGTGGCAGTAACTTGTGTTGAGTGGCAGTAACTTGTGTTGCCCGGAATGGCAGTAACTTGTGTTGCCAGGAGTGGCAGTGACTTGTGTTTCCAGGAGTGGCAGTAACTTGCATTGCCAGGAGTGGCAGTAACTTGTGTTGCCAGGAGTGGCAGTAACTTGTGTTGCCGGGAGTGACAGTAACTCGTGTTGCCAGGAGTGGCAGTAACTTGTGTTGCCAGGAGTGGCAGTAATTTGTGTTGCCAGGAGTGGCAGTAACTTGTGTTGCCAGGAGTGGCAGTTACCTTGTGTTGCCAGGAGTGGCTGTGACTTGTTTTGCCAGGAGTGGCAGTAACTTGTTGCCAGGAGTGGCAGTAACTTGTGTTGCCAGGAGTGGCTGTGACTTGTGTTGCCAGGAGTGGCAGTAACTTGTGTTGCCAGGAGTGGCAGTAACTTGTGTTGTCAGGAGTGGCTGTGACTTATGTTGCCAGGAGTGGCTGTGACTTGCATTGCCAGGACAGGCAGTAACTTGTGTTGCCAGGAGTGGCAGTAACTTGTGTTGCCGGGAGTGACAGTAACTCGTGTTGCCAGGAGTGGCAGTTACTTGTGTTGCCATATTATGACATGCATGCTCTTGTTTTGATACCATATTTTTGGAAATTATTAAAATTAAAAAAGAGGTCTCAAGGTTTAAGTACTAAGAAGTAATAAACACGCATGCTGGGTGCGACCTTGAATATTACGCCGAGACTGAATCATGAGAAAGAATTGATTGCCTAATGCATGTCAATGTGTCATTTAATACCAATCTGACTTCAGTTAAAACAGATAACAATATATTCATTCAAAAGACTTTACAGTTTGAACAAACGATTTCTTATTTTAAGGACACGACAACTTATTTCATTTGTCCTTGTACAATATTGATTCTAGTCATAAAACAAAACTAGAAATCTTTCCATTGGACACATAATATACACTGGATTTAAGTTGAAACAAGAGACACATCATGACGGTGTAGACACTCGTCTGTCACTCACTTTGACAAAATCTTACAAGCGTACATACAAATCTTGATCCAAATGTTTTTAAGTATAAAAGGGA
>JAWPHD010014928.1:0-58278 GCA_037043455.1 Cyrtodaria siliqua
TATCGACATTTGTATTACATTGGCATAGCTAGATGTTTCTCATTCAAAACACGTGCATTATTTAGTAATTAATTTAACGATCACAGTAACACGATGTAAATTGTGTGAATTCAAACGTGTATCATTTCATGTTATTTTAATATTAAGAAGGATAAAAATATCGGACAGGGAAAGCAGCATTCAAGGATGACAGTCAACCACAAAACACAAAAACAAACACGCAAACAGACAAACGAAAAGGCAAAAGTAATAAAAAAATGCAAACGACATTACAAACACAAAAGGGTTGGCAATCGGGCTACCGCCTTGGAACGGTCAGTGGCAATAGTAAGGCCGCTGGGGGTTTAAACAGGTTCTCGGGTGCACCAAACCTCACTCATACCCTATTGTCATCCGGTTCGATGTTTTATATAGGTCTCAATAACCTGCACAATAACATAGTATGTTGTTCAAACTTACGACGATTCTTACAACTGTTTTGTCTGCCGCCACTTAAATCTGGTTCGTACATAGAGAAGTTTATTAGGCGATGCTTAGAAAACGAAGAATGGCGAGGCTCCACCGAGCCATTTATGAGATAATCATGCTCAGATTTTGAATCTGGGACGGTTTGCGAGTTTTTTTACGGTCTGAAATTTCATTTTACGGCGACGCGGTGAAAACTAATTTTCTTCAAAGCTCAAGTTTAAGTTAGTTACGACTGTTAGCTTGTAATTGTTCTTTCAAATAAGACAATGCAGCGCATCCATGTTAGTTAACGACTTTTCGTAAGAAGCAATCGGATTACAAGTTTGAAATACTTCTGAAAATCATTTAAAACTTGCACCTAATTGCAACTCTATTCTGGAAACTGTAAATAATTTTTTTATTAAGTTTAGGTATATGGCTTAAAGGGATACTTGACATACTTGACATTTAAAAAAATCGCGGCATCCCTTTAGTTTTTCTACATAACCTGTATTTGTTCAATAATATATATTACGAGAGGTGTTCGACTTATAATTGAACACTTTTGTTTAAGATGTTATTTTTCAGCGGAAGCGATTATCATAAAAAATGCATGATTTAATGATGTGAAACTGTCATTTAGAACGTATGCATTTAAAAATAATCTCCGATTTCACGCGGTTCGTTTTAAATATGATTTTATGTTTTATTTTAAGACAAAAATATAGATGTTGAATTAAAAGCTTGACTTTTTACCGCAATATTAAGTAAACTGACAGATCTTATGTTACTGATAATTTGTTTAATAATAAGTATTTTAATCATATTTTGTGATATAAAAATTGAACAGTTATTGTTGTTGTATATCATATACCCTATAAAGATATCTTTGGTAAAACATTATATTATTTTTATCATTAATACACACATAATGTGTGTGTTGTGTGTGTTTTGCCACTAAAGTTATATACTTTTTCTATCTTTTCTTGTAAGAAACTTAGGAAACTTGTTTTTTTTTATAGCGGAGGAAATCACAAAATGCATTAGACCCTGACATTAAAATCAACATATTCGGCGAGTATTCAAGATAGTTGATTCAGTTACGTAATGAAAGTGTTCAATTATAAGTTGAACACCTCTCGTAATTGTAAGAATAGTACAAACAATATTATTTAATTATATTCAAGCAGGTTTACAGTCAAATGATTCTTGATTAATAAATCGAGGCGTAATTTAATGCTTGAAAAAAACACATTCAAGATTGCCGTGTGTCTCTCCTTTAAAGTTTTGATAGGAACAGTCAAACTATGGCACAATTGTGATATATTATATATTCTGCGATGAATTATAGAAATTTTCCAGTTTGAGAAAATCTATAACATATCCCTTCCTCTACTGTGCTATCTCGCCTAGTGTGCAAGATAGCACAGTAGCCAAATGTTATGAACTAAACGATAGACGTCACGATATTACGTCACGAATTGACGTCATGATATTACTCCGCGCTGTCGCCAAAGGAGTGACAGAAGAAGGAATACTTGTCTCAAAAGACGATTGGAAAGAAATACATCACACAATATATATTATATAGTTTAATTAACATTTTTGTCGTGATACGGAAAATAATTCACTCGTGAGAAATATTCTTGCGATATAGAAACTCGTGCGAAAACGCACTCGTTTCTATATCGCAAGAATCTTTCTCACTCGGGAATTATTTCCCCTATCACTTCAACAATGTTAATTAAACTCTATGTAAACACCATGACACTATAGCGCGTCAACATTGAAGCAGATCATCAAGTACACGGACAGACAATTTATGAAATGGCTTCCCTATAGTTTTCTGAAATGGCTTAATTAACTGTCAGTTATCTTTATATTGTGCTATTAAATATTTAATAACTAATTTAAAACCACTGAAAATTGCATGTTTGAAACAGAAACATGGTAATCGTTGCATTTTGAAATGGTATTAAAGCAATAATATCGGAGCTCTGAATTGTTTAAGATTGTTATTCCGACATCATTGCTTTTTAAATAAATACATGTAGAATTGATAAACAATAATTATTCGAATAGAGCTCTAAAGTGCTTTGCTAGAAGTTATATTTGCGTTTTTTTGGCAGTAGTAGCAGTTTAGAGGGCTGGTTTTAATTATAGTTAATGGCTTACTGACTTTACATGACTGTTTGTACATATCGCTGAGTGTTTGTATGAATATGACGTATAGTTTCTTTTAATACGTTTCGTTTATTTTCTGCTCTTTTAAGCATATTTAACATAGATCAAAATAGCTACTTGCTTCAGTTAGTTCATTGAAATAGATTTTCAGCAACGAACAGGATCAAGAACTGCAGTAAAAACAGACCGCAGCCAACCAAAAATACGCACTGTAAACAAATAGAGTTCAATTAACATTGTTGAAGTGATACGGGAAATAATTCCCGAGTGAGAAAGATTCTTGCGATATAGAAACGAGTGCGTTTTCGCACGAGTTTCTCGCAAGAATATGTCTCACGAGTGAATTATTTTCCGTATCACGACAAAAATGTTAATTAAACTATATAATATATTTTCTGTGATGAATTTCTTTCCAATCGTCTTTTGACACAAGTATTCCTTCTCCTGTTACTCCTTTGGCGACAGCGCGGAGTAATATCATGACGTCATTTCGTGACGTAATATCTTGACGTCTATCGTTCAGATCATAACATTTGGCTATTGTGCTATCTTGCACACTAGGCGAGATAGCACAGTAGAGGAAGGAGTATGTTATAGATTTTCTCGAACTGGGAAATTTCTATAATTCATCACAGAATATATAATATACAACATTAACATGGGTGCACACATATTTTAGAAATCCCAAACATGAAAGGATTGACAATAGGGGTTCAGCCTATAGGAGCGATAAGTGGTCAAAATCAATGAGATTTTAGAGTACACATAACCTTTTACTAGAGATGTTGAACTTTTTGTGAAACACAGAAGAAAGAAACTTGAACAATCTCTGATAAATGAGAAAGTATTTACCTTAACTGTCATGGATCGTAAATTGAGCATGGATTACGATAGAAATATGTGTTTTAATTCATGATGATATGAATTGTGTTTCATAATAAGTTCAGCAATTAACCCACCAAAATGACGGAAAAATTACAACACAAAACCGTTGATCAAAACTCTAACCAGTGTACAGGTCGTATAATAATGTATATGTGCCAATTAAAATTAAATGTGTATTCACGGATTGTTATACAAAAACAGTGATTGAATATGCGTTAATGAATTATGAGTTACCATTATGAGTTGGTAACCCTTAATTCGAAGCTCCAGTTTTAGGGTTTGACCTGGCTGGTTAAAGCCGTTATATTGTGTCCATAGATTCTCAAAATGTGTAATAGAAACGAAGTACATATGTTGTAAAATGTTGCTGTTGTTGGATGGATAGCTACTTTAAACATCACACCAAACGTAACTCCTCGAATAAATAGAATTGTTATAGAAGTATTGTTTGCAAATACGGATTACGTACTGAAAAGGAGATCAATCGAATTAGTATAACAATATTGCTTGTAAATAAGGAGATAAGTAATGAACAGGGAAGCAACCAACACAAACAAGAGTACACTCAAGAGAGAACAGTAGCAGACTCTGTTTTATTCTTGTTTGTGTTTGTTGCTTCCCTGTTCATTACTTATCTCCTTATTTACAAGCAATATTGTTATACTAATTCGATTGATTCCAGGTTGGTGTAAGTTTACGGAGCGTCTCTATTCCTATATACATATTTGTCCTTATTCTTCGGTTTACTTCATGCGTAGTTCTTTGTGTGGAACGTTTTAACGGTGTCATGTGGGTTTTATGATGTATATGTTGCATCGTATAAATGGAAATAAACATAATATATCGTGACGAGAAAGCTATACGCATGACACCTATATTGAAATGTAAAGCTACATAAATACAAATGTGTATGACCATCGGTCAGTATCTGCCATATTTATGCGCATGCCATATGCATTTTGCAGGCCGAGTTTTCTTTATTGACAATGTAGCGTTTCATTCGGACGTTTGGTGCATCCTAGAAAACGATTTATCATGCAGATATGCACTTTTCTGCCTAATAAAGGGGTGACCTATTAAATTTTGCTTTAATTATGCACTGTCCAATAAAACAAATCAATGCGGAATCCCTCGGCGTTTATTATACGTAACGTTATCTGACGTCATGCACGTAACTTTGCCCGACGTCATAAAACAAACAAAAAACAACAACATGGCGACGTCCTCGATAAGCGTACCATTCTGAGAAATAGGTAATAATAGTAATTCCTACAGAAAATATGGATAATCTACATGATAAATAGAATATTACATCAATGCCTTTTACTATCAAGTTTATTAGGCTCGGCACGAAAACGAAGAATGGCCATTCTTCATTCTTCGTTTTCTAAGCCTCGCATAATAAACTTGATAGTAAAAGGCACTGACATATTATTCTCTATTTAAATCCCCAGCGACTAATCCCCAGCGACCATTTCCCCATTTATCTTTTCAGGCGGCATCCCTATTGTCAACACGTTTATGTTTGTCTTGCTGCTATTTATCGTTTTAATTATATTGAAATGAAAAAGAAACGCGACACGGGAATTTCCGCTACAACATGCTGCTGTTAATCGAATGGTACATGGCTACGTAAGATCTTTCCTTTCGGAAAAAAGACTAAAACAACACGTAACACAGCAAATAGTATTCCTGAAAAGTGTTATTATTGACAGTGTACACGTTTGCTTCAAGCAAACTTAGGATGCAAAATGTTGCAAACTCTTTACGTTAAATACAGTACTGAACTGTCTCAGTTTTTCAAAGAGGAACTTCAACATTTATTGTTTTCTTTTTACAAAGTGTACAGTGATTAAAATGTCTACAACATCACATTGTGTCCTTTCTCTAACTAACTTCAACTTTTTTTTTTACAAAACATCATGGGACTGTTTTTCCTGTTAGAACTTTATACCTACTTAATATCGTTCGACATTTTGATCTTTTAATGAAGAGCACAAAGGTGTAATAAAAATGCACTGAGGTGTTTATTGTGTAATACATTACATATTATCAGTAACTCAATATACTGGGGATAAATAAAACGCATGAAGGCTTGGTCATTATTATCATAACAAGTATCAATGAAGAATAAAGGCGTTTCAAATAAAATTATTGTTGTAATACAACAACAATAATGGTAACGCTATAAGAAATTGACATAAAATGAGTTCAGTTTCTTTTCAATCGACAGTGTTATCAGAGGCTAAATGTCATGAATAAAAACCCATTTTGTAAACAAGTTGAAGAGTTTATCAATTTTCATATCGCTAAACGTTGTAATTACATTACTAAACCTTTAGTGCACTGTCGGTAACCCATCGCAAAACTTGAAAATTAGAATTGTTAACGTCCACGTATAAAGAATTAGGAGTGGAAGTCCATGCTCGTTTATGGGACTATTTGTAATGCTAATTGATAATTAACCTGGGGTGTAAAAAAGTCCAGTTGCTTTATTTTAACTTGCTCTTTCGATTTTTAAAATATTCAAAGTCCACAAAGTCCTAACAGCGACAATTCTAAAATAGTTTCATATACTATAATTATAAAAACAAACTATCAGATATATAAAACATTTAAGACTTAACTATATATAATATAACACATACAAGGTTTGCAAAGGTCATCAAATGTTTGTATTACAAGATGGACTCTATCAGCTATGAGACTATATATATGAACACAGGCTGTATTATTAATGTATACTGACATAAACATATGTATACAGCTCACGGTAAAGATGATTTTAGTTTCAATACAAAAAGAAAGTAGATTTAACCAAAATGACATATAGGAAACAAGCTGAAGAGACGTTAAAACATCAATTGTATTCAAAACTCATACTCGTATATTGACATTTGTGCTACTGGCTAAGACTTAACTGCCGGTCTTTGCTTATAGACATTTAATGATGTTGTCTTCCTGCAAATCAATTTAGTAATAACAAGCTACATCTGATGTTATGCGTTACCATGGTTTTTGATGACAACACCTCTCATAAATCTCCGTCGATGTCATGATAAACTAACAAAGGTCTTTTGAAAAGTTGATTTGAAACCAGTATGTTATAACATGAACGATAAATCACGGTATTTTAATTATTTATTGTCCATTATATTGTATTGTATTTATCTGTAGACGATCTTTAAACACTACCACATTTGAAATAACCAATAAATCAACAATTTATAACAGAAAAGCAAAGCAATGATATATCTTTAAAATACAAACTATGAGGAACGTGTACTCACCTGTAATTTATTGAAAAGTGAGGCATGCTCCAAAAACTATTTGTTTCATTTGTTCAGTTTGTTTTCAAGAGGATTTGATAACTATATATAGCTGTATTTTTATAATTGTATGTGGTTAGTCTGTTATTGTATTCGTGTAACATTTACTAGAATTAGTCGACAGTTTAGTTTAGATAATTCTGCAAAGACCGTATACAGTAATAGTGTTTGTATTAATTCTATATTTATATATAAACTTTGTTTGTGTAAGTGTCAACATTGTTATTGTTCATTATTTCAGCAACATCGAATATTTATTTATAGTTTTGATTCAATATTCTGCTCAGCATAAACATGCTTATAGTGTGTATGTATGTTGCAACGGAAATAAATAAAATGCCTGACGCAGTCCTCTTTCGATTAAAAAAAAAGGCAAAATGATGACCGGTGCATCTGTAAAATAGATACAACAGTCGAAAAGGAAATGTGGCATTCAAACGGTGTTCAATCAAAAACACGCATTTAAAACAAACAACAATTGCAACGATAAATAATCATTTAGAAATAAAGTGTGACACCCCCAAATTTTTTTTGACATTAGTGTACCTTTTTGAAACGGTCAGTGACCAAAGGTCGCGGGGATGATTAAACCCGGTTCTAAGATATACCAAACTCTCACTCTTACGATATTGGTGTCTGATTAAAACGATTAAAACATGAACGTGTACAGTCTGTATCCTCTTACAAACTAGGCAACATTAATAGACTACAAACCACTAAGATGATCATGTATATATACATATATAAACCAGAAGCCTCGAAAGCCATAAAGCAAGCAAACACTTGACTTGTCAGAACCCAAAGCAACATGAGAATAAAACGTTTAAGGGATGTAGGCACAACATCAAACAGTCTTCATTACTGACAGTTATTAAAACTTGGAAAATGATGAAGGAATTATCAAAATCGGATAATAAACATAGAAGATATGACCCTTTAAATATTCTGTTGAAACGGACATGGACTCCACCATTTTATTTTGAGAGCTATCACATGACCACACTTGTCTATGGAGTATTTATGGATATGATAATTTACATGATTCACAGGAAAAAGATAACAACAGCTGTTTCAGAAATATGTATACCTAATGTTAATAATGCACTATACGACTATTAAATGGTTTTGCATTCATTTGCAGTGATTTACTTTGCTTTGAATGTTATTTATCAACATGCTATATATGGTAATTTAGAACTATGATAGTGCTCAGAAGCTCCCATATCCGTTTTAGAACAACTTTAATATGGTCATATCTGCTTTGTTTATCATTCGATTTTGGTAAAACTTTCAAATTTTCCCAAGATTTTCAGAACTTTAAATAATAAAGATTGTTCGGCTGTATGGGTACATTCCATTTAATGGCACGACAACCATTAAACGTTACCTTCCTTTTCAAAATGTAGGTAGACTTCATCTCAGTGTCCACAATCTATCAGGTCATCGTACAATCGAAGTTGAATTGAATACGGTTTTACGGCGCGCCAACACAAAAGGTTATATGGTGCCACCAGGGATGAACAGTCAAGGCCCACTCTCCATTTACATTTAGATAAAATATGAATAATGGGCCTATACACTTCTCACATGCAGAACTGCAATAAACATTCATTTTTTCGCTGGAGCTACGGGGCAATCAAAGAGGAAAGCAAAGTGACGAACTGTAAATGGGTCAACCACTAACATGCAATGCGTTGCAAGATGATAGTGTCATAACCTTTCTTGATATATGCCTAACAGTTTTGATAAATAGTTTATAAAATTGTTTTGACCAAGGACTTTACGAAATTTGTAAATCACTTCAGTGAGTTTGTGATACGTGTAGCTCTTGTCGCAGAATAGTTATTAAATTACTTTACTAAAAATAAATGATTGCTACGATAATATAATCTAAAAAATGGCTGTCAGAAGTTTGTTGAAGTAGATGTGTATTTACAAAAAGTATTCGAATGTTTAATTCCACAACTTAACTCCAAGGTCTAGAAAAAAACAATGAGAAACATTTACCCCATAAGATGTTGCTCAGGGAACATTTCCGTCTTAGTGGAGATTAATTACCGATGATAAAATTGAAACCATAATCATCACTCTTGTCATATATTTGGCTTTACCTTTCTTCATGTTCACACGAGAGATGCAAATCGAGAAAAGAAATGACAGTAACACAAATATTAGCTGTGTTGAGTTTACTTTCGTTTGCATAGATATTCAACCATAGTATAGAAGAAAGGGTTATCAATGTTTGGTTGACTGTGGAATGTTACATTCGACTTTATATCTACCTATATTGTCAATGTTCAATATACCATATACCATTTAGATACCGCGAGGTGTAATTTAAGACTCTGATGAGAGTATCGATTGAACGACTTAACATGAAATGTTTTCATAGTTTTTCAAAACCAAATAATTTTATGTGACAATTAAGTTGACACACTTCGTACACATAGTGATACCAACAATTTGCCTAAATACCTATCGAAATGTTATTTAATAAGAATATACACGCTTCATAAAATTCTCGTCATGTCCATATGGTGTTACACTTTTTAATGCTTAAACAACGCATCCTGATTTAAAGATTACTTCAGGTCAACCTACAGTATTAATATTTGCTTTCGTTTTCTTTTAACCCAATCCTACTTATAACATTACTCATCAAGGATGTAAAGCTCTGCATAAGTTAAGCGTCCTGTTTACATCTGTTTCAATACCAACACGAGTATTTCATATGAAACGTTTACACCTGTACTTTTTAATGCTTAAACAACGCATCCTGATTTAAAGATTACTTCAGGTCAAACTACAGTATTAATATTTGCTTTCGTTTTCTTTTAACCCAATCCTACTTATAACATTACTCATCAAGGATGTACAGCTCTGCATAAGTTAAGCGTCCTGCTTACATCTGTTTCAATACCAACACGAGTATTTCATATGAAACGCTTACACCTGTACGCAGTAAATCATAATTATGACGATACAATGATTAATCCGAAATCTGAGGTTGATTTATGCGCTTGAAAGATTTCAATTGTAATCTGCTAGTGTGTTCAAGTACTTACCAAGCGATTATTTTAGTATGATACATTTATCACAGGCACCCTTGTGGCATTACCTCAAGTTTTAAGATCACCGCAGTAATTTCTCATCGGAAGCAATTGCGATCTACTGAATAACTTTACTTAAAGAGTGGATGCTGATTTCAAGTTCTATATATTTGAAGGCTTAAAACATTGGACAAGGATTTATCCCTAAGACTATTTTGTCAAATATAACATGTTATATATAAAGTGTGAAACACTTAATGCACTACTCAGTGATACTTTGTTTATCCAGGCAATTATTTATAAATCAAATTATTTTCAAAAGAGTGTATTGTCATACTAATATTAATTGTTTAAATAAAACAAAACATTATTTAGACATGAAAAATGTTTAAACATGACGGTATTTACTTAGTGAAACAAAGTTGAATTAGAACCATTTCTAGTATAATACTGAAGCATTTTGTTACACTAAATATACGGAAAAGATGTGTTACATTGCAGACAATAAATTTCATAATGTCTTTATAAAACTACGTACCGACTGTATCGTAAATATGTCATATCATACTTGCCATGGATAAAATGAATGCAGATGTTCCTACCAAATGCCTAACTGATTTTTTGTAAATTTTCTTCAACCGATTTAAGCAAAGGTAGAGATAAAAGTCGAACAACAAATTAAGCATTCAAGGACCACAGTCAATCACAAACACGCACAGAAATAAACAACAAATACAAAAGAACAAGCCGGTAATGGTACGTCAGTACAAAAATTTAAGACAAACATCAAACGCTACCGCCCTTGCATTTGTTACAGCATGAGTTAAATGCAGTAAATATTGCGTTAACTGTTTATATGTAGTTGCTGTAGAAAGTTATACTATTTTGAACACGTTCTTCTTAAAACATTTACGGCATTTTTCAGACAGTGTTTGCTACTTTGCAGATAACATTTATGTAAGCCACCCTGAAAAAATATATGAAGTTGGCAAACAAATGGGGTTAACATTGTTTCGTCGTTCAACACATTCTCAAAATAATCTAGATGCAAACATAAATTCTGGCACAAATAATGACAATAGTAAACCACTGGCATAGTTTGTTTCCAGAAGAAACGTAAATGTACCCATGTTCACCTCGCATGCAAACGCACCATGCATATGAATCCCTCGACTTCTTTCACAACTGACATGATGTTCCTATACATTTTCTCACATTTAAAAAGAAGAAAGAACTGCTGTGTTGTTCTATTAAATTCTGGATACATCCTGAGGTGTTTATAATTTTGTATTTTGTAGATTTGGTTACAACATATACGTGTATAGTTTGCTAATTTCTCTGCATGTGTACTTTATTGTTAGATATTTCCTTCACATGAGCTTCACGTTTGTTTACCTGGGCGCTGAAGATAGGGTCCAGTTTGTGTACACATAATATCGATATAAGCTAACCAAGTTCCAAGTCGGTAATCCTGCATTCACCACTCTTTGTGTTGTATATTGTCCTTGACATTGTATATAATTAATTTCTTCTTTGAAGGTACTGTGCGGACCTGCGGTGCTATTGCGTTTGAGTGATGTGGTTTCTATAGACACGTTTACTCATTTTTATTGTAAATAATGATTGTAGTGCTTGCCTAGGTTTTTATATATTAGATAGTTATAGCATCATGTTGCATTTAATTTGGGGGCCGCGGTGGCTCAGTGGATAGCATGTTCGACTCTGAATCCGGATATCACTTGTTCGTGCCTCTCTGGCTCCACTGGGTAGCTTCGATGTCTCATTAAGTAAGATGTTTTATTTAGCCTCATTCGTCGGATGTGGGCGGATGGGGTCTTTTTATCTCATAGGACTTTATTGTAAATGAGTATGAGAGTGGAAACGGCCGAACACGACACATACGAAATATTGCAGTCTCGGTTTGATTGAGACTGTACCTGTGTTTATGTACCAAGCGTATCAAGTTGGTATACTTTAAGGGCAACATTAGGGAAAGTACGCAAAACGAAAATATGTTTAGTAGGAAACACTTCTATTCACATAGAATGTTAAATAACGTTTAATACATTACACAATTAGGCTATCCCATGTAGTTCTTACCCCACTCATTAAAAAGGTTTTCGTTTTGGAGATGTTCATGAGAAAGTGAAAATTTAAGGAGGCAGGGGTATCTGAGGAATGACTACGAGCAACCCTTTCTTGCGTGGTGGAAAGGCCAGGGGTATGATTTCAAATGCAGAAATACTCGAGGGAAGGTATGTAAAGGAAGGAAGTGACAGGAGGTGAATTCATGAAGGTTGCATTCTAGGGGAGAGGATGTTTGGTGAGAAAAATATTTTCAGTGGGTGGTTTTACTTGATAATTGAGTGTGTGTATGCTTCGTCTTTGGAATAAGGATTGAAAGTAGGTACAAGGATATCGACAAGGATATTTAGCATTCATAAAATACCAAAACAAACGTTACAACCTTATGACGTCTTAAAATTAGTAGTGTATAACTTTATCAGGTTATTATTACGTATTTCCAAGTCATAAACAAATAAAAAGAACATATGCAACAATTATCTGTGTTTTTCATATAGTTTTTTCACATCGTACCAAAAATTAAAAGCAAATATGCAACCATTTAACTATTATCTGCTAAATAATAAAAGGTGACATGACACGATGTAAATCAGTGGTGTATAACCTTATGAGGTCTTAACATTCATAGTGTGTAACTTTATGAAGATTTCATTATGTATTTGAAATCATAAAAAAAGAAAAGGAAATATGAAACCACTATCTACTATCTGTTACATAACAGGAGAAATAATTAAAATCTTAGTGGAATCGTGTGTAAAAATAGATTAGTGTAACCTTATGAAGTCTGTGTAATTAGAGGAATGTAACCTTATGTCATTTTCATAATGTATTTTCACATAATACAAAAACGGAAAAGCAAATATGCAACCATGCAACCATTATTTGTTAAATAATGCAACTGGACGTTACAAGACGCGATACAAAGTAAATTAGTGGAGTGTAACTTTATGAGGTCTTAACATTAGTAGTGTATAACTTTATGAGGTTATTATTACTTATTTTGAAGTCATAAAAGAAGAAAAAGAACAAATGCAACCAGTATCTGTTAATAACAGGACAAATAATTAAAAACTTTGTGGAATCTTGCGAAGAAATTAGTGAAGTGTAACTTTATGATAACACATAAGATCACGTATAATATATGAATATAAAAAATAGCATAGTAAGCCACAAAGCACGCACTCAATAACTTGGCAGCAGCCAGAACAAGAGAACACACCATTATGGGCAAGACATGACAATAAATACTGATAAAGGTGATCCTTTGAGAGCAACACACACAATTAAGAGAATAAAGCAGCAGATTCGGTTTTATTGAGTCTGTTCATGAGAAGTAATGAAAGAAGAACACTTCTCACGCCCCCTAGCACCGGCTTAAGCGGTATTCTACTTCAAAGCCACCTATATTGGGCTCGTTGGTCCCAAAGGACCAGTAAAAAATAACACTACTGATTCGTAGCACGGGGAGACTTTTTACAGCCGCCACACTGCACTAAACGAACGCTAGTGTGAATGTTAAGACTAAAGACAAACAATAAACATAGCCAGCCCTTTCGTGATCTAGGTAGACGTCATCATAGGGTCCACACTCTGTTCGGTCATCGCTCAGTCAACGGGAAAAGTCTAGAGGCGAACTGTAAATGGGACAATCACTAAACATGCATTGCGTCGACAAATAATAGTGTCATAACCGATTTTGATAAACTAACTGACAAGTTTAATAAACACTGTATAAAAGTGATTATGACCAAGGATCTTTCGAAGTCATAAATCACCTCACGTCACTACTAAGTAAGGATGTGATAGTTCTTGCCGCAGAAGAGCTTTAAAGTATTCATATATTTTAAATAAATCAAGTCCACAATAACAAATGTAATAAAAAATATATCAGGGTTGGTTTATTCTCTTGTTGCTCTGGCTTCTGCCAAGTCATTGAGTACCTTCTTTTTGGTTTTCTATGCTATTTTTTGTATGTATATATACATGAGCATCTTTGTGTTTTACTTATATTGCCTATTAATGCTGCCTTGTTGGTTAGAGAATAGTTCATGGCGGGGATTTCTTCGTTTACACTGTCCTGTGTTAGTGGGATGAAGTAGGGTAAGTGTGAGGTTTGGTGCACCCTGGTTTAATGTCCTAGCGGTCTTTTTTGCCACTGACCGTTCCAAGACGGTAGCCCTATTGTCCGTCCTTTTTGTGTTTGTGACGTAATATGCCTTTATTCTTTGTTAACATTGCTAATCATGTTTGTCTTTTTGCGTGTCTTTACTGTGAACGCTGCATTTCCTGTTCAACTTTTATACTTATTTTTACGATAATCAGCGTTTTTCTATGTTCAAAAAAAGAAACGGTGGTGGACAAACTTTTTCATATAAGGGCGAATTTTGATGAGATGCTATTTATGAGGGATAAGAAATTTGAGATTTCCAAAAAGGGTAGAGAATTGATGAATTACTGCATCTTAAAGTCAACATGTTGCAGTTTTCTGGTTTAATATCGATTTTCTGTGCAATTTGACACATTATAGTATGTTTTTATTAACGTGAACATGTTTTGTGATTGATTTTTCCAGATTGAATTTTTTTCTGGTAAGTTAAAAGTCTCTTTTAAGTCGGCTTTATGGACCATTTCGTTTAGAATTTTGTAGTGCGTCGTGTTTTTGTACAACACATGAACTATAATTTTCTCCTGTAATCAACCAAGAGTATACACAATTTTAAATTGGTCTACAGTGCAAGATAAAGTAAAAGTATGTGTAAAAGTCGAACAGTAAGTGTAGTTTCACAGTCAACCAAAAGCACACATAAAAAAACACATGTAGTTAACGTCTTTTCAAAGGTAACAACACATGTGTCAACTACAGCAGCTAAAGGTTAAATTCGCAGAACCATCCATCACAAAGCGTGCATTTTAAAAATGTTCCATGTGCACGTAAAGAGTGAGACAATAACGCAGTCGTTCATGGGTATCCGGAGAAGATCGGGAATTCCAACACGAGGTATAAATGTTCTTATCAGAACCGAGGCTTTGCAGAGGTTCCGATTAAAATCGTTATACCGAGGGATGGAATTTCCCTATCTGAACCGGATAGCCATGATTCATTCTTTTCTTGCATGATAGTTACATTCTGGGCAACTGCTAACGTTTTGAATGTTTATTTACACCATGACGTCAATCAAGGTGTTGACAATATGGATAGCGTCTTAGAACCTTTACTCTGGAAAAAAAGCCTGCTGTGTGTTATAAACGTGGTTCAGTGTTGCACCAAACCAGTTGAAACAAAGTACAACATACTTCTACTGTAATTTCGGATGATAGCACTGGTAATGCGCGTTTACATGTACATCGGATATGGATGAAATCCATCTAACTATCGTCAACTAAGTCAGGTCTTCGTTAGAAAGAAAATGCGATCGGAATGTAACTGGATATATATATCAATATTAAACCATGTTAACATGCTTTTTATTCTATTGTGTACGTGAACTTGGGGGAATTGTTCGTTTGATGACTTTACACATTGATAAATGTATTTTAAAACGCATATTATTAAATAGTTCACCTATTTTAGGCAACTAAGCATGTTGTTGAAATAACAAACTAACGCCATTATCTAAGAATGCGCATATTTACGAAGATTAGTCGAATACAATGTAACAAACAAACAAATGTTTATAGATGTTTGGCATACCATTGTAACAGATCTAGACTGCTTTACTGGAAACTAATGGCTGCAAATATTTGGAACTAATGTTCTTGTGTAATAATTAGATTAAATATTAGCATTTGAGAAAGATGGTTTGAATTATATGAAGTTTTTTTACCGTTTCTCAATGTGTTTTCTTAATTACCTCTAGGTTGTTCGTATGTATATTGTGTGTAGTTTAATCGCTTATTATCTAACACGATGCTATTGTCCTGAACTTTTGTTTTGTTTCTATCGTTCGCAATAAATTGAAATGTAATTTAACGTTACTTGTTAATGGATCATTCATGTAATTAACAACTATCAGTATTTATTTCTGAATTCTATCATATTAAGATTTTATGAATAGTTTTCTGATGAATAGTCAAGTTAATATTTGATTAGATTATTGAATAACAATACACGTAATAACATAATCTGCATGTTTTACATAGTGGTAAGTCGTCCCGATTAAGTCATTAGTAATTAATCCACCGTAATAATAAAATACAATCTTATGTACGTGGAATTATAGCGGCTATATATACAGTTAGAGTTCACACGTTAACATACTTCGAGTAACTGTGCGTTTGTTTGATTGGTAGTTTACTTCATTTTAGCACATGTTAGGTAATATATGATGGACGATATTTGGGGCAGACCATCCATTTGTCCTGGGTAGAACCAGTACTTCTTACCTTCAGCCATCTTTAAGATTCGACATGTTCTCACTTGATAAGTCGAGCTCCCAGTGAGATTCGAAAAATCAACGGTGAATACGTGTTAGACGCAGCGGCTTTGCTATCCCGGCCACATGCCAACCTCGTACAAAAGGTAATACTCAGACCACGTAATGATACTTTACTCCGGGTAGATTACAAGCCACACGCATCAATAATGTGGAAATGTCAACAGTGACATTTATAAAAGTACACAATTCATCTATATGAATCAATGACATGCAAGAAAATATAATCTATCATGGGTAGAGATAATGTCAGACAGAGAAATAAGAACGATCAGAAAACTCATTTTCCTCCTTATAATAACCTTGCAATTGTTGTTTGTTTCGATTTGTGTGTTTGTATGACTTTGGTCAACCCTTTGTCAATACGCACAGAAAAACAAACAAGCAGTACACAGATGAAAAACATTCAAGATATGACATTACAAACATAAACGAGTTGACAACAGGATTATCGCCATGGAACGGTCAGTGGCAAAACTAAGGCCACTGGGAGGTTTAAACCAGGTTCTAGTGTGCGCCAAACCTCACTCTTACCTTATTGTCATCCCAATAAAACGGGACAGTGTAAATAACGATATTCCCGCCAGGTTATATTCTCTAACAAACAAAGCAGAAATTATAGGAATGTAAGTATAATACATACATGATGGTGTTAACATTTCACGCGGATGTTATTCAGACGTCTGTATAGATGAATGACAATTCACATCATCTGTGATGAATCATGCATCTGGGGAAACTCAGTCACATATATATCGGAAGTAAAGTCTACATACAAACGAGGTAGAAAACATGAGCACACTTTCAAGAATTGCAACGAAATAATTTGGATCGAACTCAGCAAAACATATTTGGGTTGATCGCAACATAGTAAAGTAGATATAAATATCGAACAGGAAAAGTAGCATTCAAGGACGACAGTCAACCACAAACACACACAGAAACAAAAACAAACTTTAAACATGGATAATAGGCAAGATAATATATCACAAACACAAAAGGGTTGACAATAGGGCTACCGCCTTGGACCAGTCAGTGGCAAAAAAAGCCGTTGGGGTTTAAACCAGTGTCTAGAGTGCACCAAACCTAACTCTTACCCTATTATCATCCCAATAAACGGGACAGTGAAATAAAGATATCTCCGCCAGGTTATAATCTCTAACAAACAAGACGGCATAAAGATGATCATTCGTATCAAAACAATTATACATGCAGAAAATATGTATCTCAAAGAAACGTTTCTTTCCAATAAACAGCAGGAAGATATATAACAGAGCTAGGAAACTCTGTGAGATATTTACAAATCTGATTAGTAATGAAATAAGGTTGGTTCTTCTCCAAATGACAATCATTCTGTCTGGAAGGCATGATCAAACAAAAGCATTATTTTAACAAGTCAGATATATGATATGCCAATAGTTATGCTATAAACCAATGCAACATAACGCAAATATATTAAATCAAATCTAGTCACAGGTTGATGTGGGAGTATTGCAAATCCAAAGCACTTTGTTGTTTCCACTGTTCACATACATTCAAGTGCTGATGTCTTGTGTAGTAAGGTCACATTGTTGCACACTTTCTCTTAACAAAATTCTTTTCGGGTAGCGCATACCTCTATTTGAAACACATTTTACTATATTTGAAACTGTGTATAGATCCAATTTGTTTTTCAAGCATGACACTCTGACAACAATAAGTACATGAAAGCAGGGTTGAGAAATTGTCGAGTCCAACCACAGTGCCATTTACACTCTAGCCAATCTCGAGCAAGTGCTATACTTTTTACGCTACTACTTTGATTGAATAGCATGTCCACCGCCAAATGCATGCCATCTTCGGGATGGTTAAAACTCTGTACTATTTATTTTATGAAACGTCTCCCCGCGCTTTCAATCAGGACTGTTATTCATTCGATCTTTGGAGATCGCTGAGCCCGTTGCGTGTATTTAGATATCGGTGGTATATTTTCAAATGTGTATGTTTTCTTCTACTACTCCGGTCGATAAAGGCTCTGGGTATTGTTTAACCACCCATAGGATATGTTGTCTGCTTTTTAATTTAGTATTTTGACTGTTACTAGTGATGCGCAAGCTTCATAACCGCTGCTCCCAACTAAATTCCATTTTGTTTATTTCGCTCTTCGGGGCATATACTTTTGTTAGATACTTGGACCATGCTCCGCTGGACATGGAATTATGACATTAAAAGTAGCATGTCCACCGCCCTATGCATGCCATCTTCGGGATGGTTAACATTCTGTACTATTGATTTTATGAATATTGAGTTCTGCTCCACCCGGGGCTTGGGAAACGGCCGAACACGATAAATACGAAATACTGTAGTCTCGGTTTGATTGAGTCTGTTCAATGAACGGTAGTGAAATATGCTTGCTACCGTTCACGCCCCTTAGTCCCGGGTTGAGCAGAACTCAATATTCATAGAATCAATAGTACAGAATTTAAACATCCATGCTCAAGGCGTTAATAAATTGTTGCTTTCGACTTTAAACCTATATACTGAAGATATCAAATGGAGTATGTTACTTATAAGGCATACTTAATATCCAAGACTATTAATTTTGTGTCATAGATTGACATGATAAATATATATTTCGTTTGATTTATTTTAAGAGAAATAAAGTGCATGGCTAAGGTCGAACATAAAGTACAGCAGCTTCAGAAGGCAGCAAACCCAAAACACGCACCAATATCAATCATTGCATACTGCATAATATCACCAGATGCAGATGTAAAAGTAGATGTAAAAGTCGAGCAGGACATGTAGCATTCAAGGAACACATTCAATCAAAAACACGTATAGAAACCAATATCAATGTCAAGGATGGAACAAAGGCAACGAATATGACATCACAAACGTGACAATAGGGCAACCGGGACGGTGTAAATAAACAAATTCCCGCCAGGCTATATCCTCTAACAACCTAGGCAGCATTAAAATGAAATATAATTATAACACAAAGGTGCTATGTATATATGAATACAAAAGCACAGAAAGACACAAAGCAAGTACTCAATGACTTGCTGAAGGCAGAGCAAATATAGGTATAAAATTCGAACAGGAAAATTAGCATTCAAGGACGACAGTCAACCAGAAACACACACAGAAACAAAGAACAACTCTAAAGTTGAATAAATGGCCAAATAAGACATCACACGCATAGAAGAGTTGACAATAGGGCTGCCGCCTTGGAACGGTCAGTGACAAAAATGGCCGCTGGGGGGTTAAACCAGGTTCTAGGGTGCACCAAACCTCACACTTAACCTTCTGTCATCCCAATAAAACGGGACAGTGTAAATAAAGTAAGCCCCGCCATGAACTAACCAGCAAGGCAATATAAGTAAAACACAAAGATGCTCGGTTATATGTAAATAAAAAATGCAATCACCTAGAAAGCCACAAAGAAAGTACTCATTGACTTGGCAGAAGGCAGAGCAACAAGAGAACAAACCATTGAGGGCGGTAGAATAAGACATTACGGGCAGACAAGACAACCAGGTTCTCTAGAGTTAAAACGAGTGTAATGCCAATATTTAAAATACCATGTTTTTAACCTACATTACAAAAAGATAATATATGTTCAACTTGGCACTTTTGAACACAAATAACGTACTTTTACTGACTAACATTACTACAAATCCGATCTTTTGCAAATTTCAGCTATCATTAATGATCATTAATTGTACTAATCACTAAAGTCGGTGTTTTCTTACACATTTATCATGTTTATAGAGAATTATTGATTTAGTCTTTCAGCAGTACACATTTACATCTTATCTGTTGATGACAAAACCTCTCATACATTTCTGTCGATAACATCTATTACTTATATAGGTCTTTGTGAAATTAAATTGAAACAGTGATGCTCCCACAGTTACGACCAATTACGGCAAATTAATGACCTGGTGTCCATTTACATTGCGTTTATCTCTAGCCGATGCTTTATCATCACTTCACATGAAAGGACAGACTAATGAATAGTTCAGAAAAACTGCATTCACGTAACAAAGCCGGAGACTATATAATAAAGTAGAAACGAGACGCAACTCAGAAATGTCCGCTATATATCATGCAGATATGCACTTTTCTGCCTAATAAAGGGATGACCTAATACATTTTGCTTTATTAAGCCCTGACCAATAAAGCTAATGCGGAATCCATCGGCATTTATTGACGCAACGTTATCTGACGTCATGTACGTAACGTTATCTGACTTCATAAAACAAACAAAAAACAACAACATGGCGTCCTCGATAAACGTAACATTCTGCGAAATAGATAATAATAGTAATTCATGCAGAAAATGTGGATATTCTATATGATAAATAGAATATTATGTCAGTGCCTTTTACTATCAAGTTTATTAGTCTCGGCACGAAAACGAAGAATACCTCGGCAGAGCCTCGCCATTCTTCGAAAATACCTCGGCACAGCCTCGCCATTCTTCGTTTTCTAAGCCTCGCCTAATAAATTGCAATTTTTCTAAAATATTGCTTGGAATTAAGTGTAAAGTACATACAATTATATAGCGAAAATTCACGATTTGTGTTTCTTTTCTCCTTTAGTATACATATTTTCCTTTCCTTTTCCTACCAGAATATACAATCTTCCTGCTGAGATTCATTATAAGTTGGTATAATATAAGATGTTTTTTTTACATTAAATAGTTTTAGTATGTGCGTGGTAACTAACAACACATTGTATTACTATCAGAGATGAACCGTTTTATGTTTATTAATATAACCAAACGATGATCGCTCATGCATCCCGTTTTAATACTGAGTTTATTAAACGAGTTAAAGTATGCATCAATCCAAAGTTGCCCTTTAAGGTACAACTACTAATGTAGCAGCATACATATGTTGAAGTCTTAGGTATCGTATGATGACAAGATAAATGCCTCGTCGCTTTCTATAATCCTGTATTTTGTACGGTTTCAAAAATCGACGAGAATGATGCACACCGAGCTGAACGTTTATAACCGAACGATGATTCGGCCTTCATTTGCATACTTATTACACTGTCGTTACATTTCCACTCCTCAAGCTATGTGATAAACAAGTATATACATGTTGTCATAGAAATACCAATAAGGTATTATATAGTTTATATGCAATATGTCTTTATACAATAGTGTACTGTTTACAAACACCACGCTTGATGATTAACGTTAACGTCTTAGTTGAAAATACTTAACAATAACACGTGTCTTGCTTTTACTTTCAAAGTCTATTACTGTTTATTTAATATTAATAACTATTGATGGGTTTAATTCTTTTTTCGTTTAATGTTATTTTCATCTAAACCATAACTCATAAAGGCAGATAATGCTTTCCTGATGCAAAGCTGATCAGACGGGATGTTTTCCTTTGCTATGCCTTTCACACCTGTTTCAATATACCTACACACTTATTCCATATGTAACGTTTACACCTGCACGCAGTAAACAAATAGTACGGCGTTAAATTGATTAATCCAAAGATCTGAGGTTGCTATATGCTTTTCGATGATAGTTTTTATAATCTACAAGTGCTTTCAAGTATTTATGAAGTGATTCTTGAAGTGTTATATATGCTGTTATGAGTTCTAGGGTGCCTTCAGTAATCTCGAAAGTAGTTCTAGATAATTCACTTATGGAGTTAATGATGTCAAACTCTGCACATAAGAAGGCTTGCAAAGTTATACCTAGATCGGTTTGGCTATTCGAGAGTATTAGAAAAACATAGAACAAAACTTAATGCGACCCTTATATTGGGTAAGATAATCAACCTTCATAACCAACATTATTTTAAAACGGTTATTTTTGAAAACATATATTTCTATAGTTTAAAGAGAATAGTGGAGACCAGGCCTGGAATTCACCAACCATTCTTCAAATTATCCTTAAACTTAAGCTCAAGTACTCAGATTTCGTTCACAAGTATGCTAATGGCCTTCAAAGATAAAACAATTATACCAAGTTGCTTTTATTAGTATTTATCATATTTATACGTAGCAGCTTGTTACGAAAGTTTATACTTTAAACTTACAGAAACATTTGTGATAACAATTTGTATATTTGGGATTACGTCTAAGATATTCTCAAGAATAGTTGGTGAATTCAATGCCTGGAAGCGTTATGGGTGTCAGTCCGCCAACGAATAAAACCATCAGCATGCGTTTTCGCTTTCATTTGCACTGAACTATACCCCATAATATGTCCGGTTTACTTACTGCTAAATCTGACACATTACTTTAAATGAGTTTAATTTATATTGCTAACAGCTGTACACATATTTAAAATAAAGTGTACTTCGATCACACAAAACTAATTTAAAGCACAGAGGAATTCTCATTAGACTTTGTTTTTACTTAGTGAAACAGCGTAATGTTTAAACATCAGTGCATATTAAAGAAGAAACGTGGCTGATGTTATGGCTGTTTAAACGTTAACAAAATGCACGTGTACCTCCCAGCATGACTTTCAAATTATGTTCAGTAGCCTATTCCAAAGCATGTATTACATGTTCGGCTACCGGTACGGAATGCTGTAAATGGTGTAAACGCATTCAAGGAAACTTCCACTTCCATGTTTTGTTTATTCTGTAACTAATTGGGCTAAATCGAATTAACAAAGCTTAAATATAAACATCACAGCGCATATTGGCACTAGTAATATACATAACATGGCATTTCAATATTATTTTACAATATGGTTGCTTTATTATTACTTAGCATGAATATCAGCGTTTTGTGCATTTGTTGAGCTGGGCTGAACTACAAAATATCAATTTAATATGAAATCAGTGCCTAGCGTTTTCGGTATATATGGTACAAACGGTTGCATGCAGGACGTTTTACATTTTGTTGTTTAGTCGCGTCATTTCGGAATTTAGAGACCAAATATGCCGATCAAGGTTATTTAGACAGATTACGTATCAATGACGTACTTTAAAATGTTCTGAATCTTTAACAATATTTACAGTATTTGTTAATGAATCATTGAATTAAGTATAAACGGTATAACGGTAATATGACGTTGCATGACGAGAATTAAAACACTATGTTCAGTACCTATAGCACCAATACATAATATGCATGTATCTGGATTTACTGCATAACTGTGCAAGAAGAAACTGATGCAAAGCATCAGTGCGGCGCAGAATGTTTTCAAAAGGGGAAAACAAACATGTGTATTAATTTGCAATTTTTTATTATATAACAAACATGTAGAAACATTTAAAAAGTATAAAAAGTTATATGGCAACAGTAAGTTATAGTTACTTGAGACCAAAGGCACATACTTAAGATATCAAAACATATTCAAGTGTTTGCAATTAATTGCTGATAATATGTATTTCTAGAATGTTATCAAGATTTTTAGAATATTGAGGTAGTTTGAATTAAGTAAAGAAAAACATCAAAAGAGAAGCTGATATAATCAGTGAAATGTGACAAATGGCTGGGGTAGGTGGACATGTATTCGGAAGAAGTGGTTTATAGTGGTAAGATATCATACAGTTTGGTTTTTTGAATGTTTGACACTAATTTTGTCATAGGAGTGTGCCCTGTAGGGCTGATCATGAGTTGGGTACCATGAGATTTTACTGAGTGGAAACCAGTATTGCATGGCCTGCGTCGGGAAATAGCATGCTCAAGCAAAGTTTCAAAGTTGTATCTGTTATATTTACTGAAAGAAGTGCACCTTAATATAAACTTAACCAAATACGCAGACGCCGATCAAGGTTGACAATAAGTCGTCTTTTTTTCCAAAAACATACTGGCTAAAAAGTGGACATTAACGGAAAACTTAACCAATATACTAAGTTCAAAAATGGGCATTATTTTGCAGAAAGTAGCACAGAGTTATGACGCAGAACAACTGTATAAAGTTTCAAAGTTGTAGCTGTTATATGGACATATGACATAGCGCCAATTTCAATACAGCAATTTCAATACAACAACACGATATTATGCCCCCGACATTTTGGCCAGTCTTTAAACCAAACATTTTTACAACAAGAACAACAACAACAATTCACGTGCTCCTCCAAATGCAGCATCAAAAACCAATCCCAATATAGGCAGCGCGCTTCTGTAAAATAAAATCAATTAATAGGTCATTTTAAACAGGTTATCACATTTCTTCGGTGAAAAATGTTTTTAAACATGTTTAATTGTCAAAATATTCGTTATAAAATCCTGCTAATATAAGCTTTCCCATCGCTTAATGGAATTAAGGCGGGACCACGTAATGTAAGCTGAAATAACTGTAGTATATGTTCTTTTTTTTCTTCTGTGTGTGCAGTTTAGCCCACGGTGTATGCTCGCTTTATTTCACCTCTCAAAAACGCAAGAAATCCGGTTCAGTCTTAGATAGGCCATCTGCCTTCGAAATTTATCTGAGTATCTTCTGAAATAGAAACATAGCTTATAGATATACTATTTGACGTTAATAAATTGATTAGGGTTTTATTTGTCCAAATTGTTTCTTTCAATGTTAAGAGAATATCTAATTCAGAATGATTATATTTATTGTATCCTCGAGATAAAGACGAATGATTGATATAATATTTAATAAAAACTGTTCATTACGGTTAACATCGGTATATGATTCCATAAGGCCGTATCCATTGCATAATAAAAATCTTACGCTAAAGGATGCTGTCAGAAGATTAAAAGAGGCATGTAATACTATGCACTTAATGTATTTTTATCATTTATAATCTGCTTGCCATCATTCGTGTGTTTAATACGTTCTATGACATTGTTTTATATAGCATCCTCAACATCGTGTTCATTTCAGAATCATTTTGTTTGCATTTCTACATGTAGTTCAGTCCTGTATATTAAAGCCATAACTCGTGCATACGACGTATACATTCTTATTATCTGTCTTTGAAAGAGTATGGGAGTGGACCTTTAGAAACGGCTGAACACGACACATACGAACTATTGCAGTCTCGTTTTCATTGAGACTGTTCATGAACGGTAGTGAAATATGCCAGCTACCACTCACGCCCTCTAGCCCCGGATTGAGCAGAACTCAATATTCATAAAATCACTAGTACATAATTTTAACCATCCCGAAGTTGGCATGCATATGGCGGTGGACATGGAGATGAAGTCTCGCTATAAAAACGCCAATCACATGTTTGCATACTACTCCTCCAAAGCCGTGTGTGGAAAGAACAAAATAATAAGTTAAATGCTTAGATTGATAATTGTGTTCTAAATATAAAATTATACTTGCTCACTTAAAATAATAAGTGCAAAAGGGTTTTACATTGACATGTGAATAGGTTTATATGCTGTTATTGTACCTTCAAAACAACCTCTATTATTTTTTTTAGGAAAGGTAGATATGAAAGTCGAACAGGAAATGTAGCATTCAATGACCATATCCTACCAAACACAAGTGCAAAAGCAAAAACAATAACAAAGATAAACAAAAGCTAAGATATACATCATAAACATGAAATGGTTGGCAGCAGGACTTTTGTGTAAACTGTCACATATGTGTTTTATCTCATAACTTGCGGTGTGGAAGTTTAATAAAGCCATGATATATATATCATAGTACAATAAATATGCAAATGAAGGCCGAATCATTGTTCGGTCTTTTTCGTTCAGCTTGGTGTGCATCGGAATTGCCTCGTCGATTTCCGTGACCGTTTAAAATATCGGATTACGGAAATCAACGAGGTAGTTCCGTCATTCTTTGCCATACGGCGAAGACCGAGTTAGTGTAGGACATCATCATACAAACATACGACGTCATCATACGACAACGTTATATATAGGCAGCTATAGTAATAGTTGTTGCTTTTGAGGCATTTTTGGATTGATGTGAAAACTAGAATCTTATATTCGAGCCCATTTAATATTATTAAACTCGTTGAATACTATTGATATTACGCTTGGCACAGGCTCTAATCATATCATTTTATCGCATTTTTGAACTAGTTTAATAAATTCAATATTAAACAGGCACTCATGTGAATTCTTCTAGATGTGTAATCACAGGTTATTTCTTAATACCGCTCTTTATTATATACTTTCCAGTGAATAGTGGATTTCATGATTAAAATAAAACCTTATATTTTCATTGTTTATATTTCACATGTGAAATACCAAAAATGACGTAATGCCGCTGTTGACGTCATTGTTTTGGCGCATTCTGTTTTTTCTGCATAAGTTTCAAGATTGTGAGTATATAATAAATATAATATTTGTTGGTTTGTCATGAATATAGGATTTATTTTCATCTCAAAGTGAGGAAACTCGCATATTTTCACTCGACATGCTAAAGCACTCGTAAACATATAAGTTTACTCACATCTCGATGAAAATAAATCCTATATTTACTCGAAACAAACAAATATCCTCTATGTCTTGAATCAGCGACAATATTTAAGAGAACATTATATCCGATATTCAGTCGTTCCCACGTTGGCATTATTCCACATGCATCCCTATTAATGTGGTAATAAAATACAATGAAACTGACAGATCATTTCTTCTGCTAAGACCCCATTTCCTGAAAATACTTTGAACTTAATATGTTATGTTCAAAGAATTGCTTCGGATTCATGTTCACCAGTATTAACATACGTCCTCTACCATTAAATCAAACGTTAACATAAAGTAGCATTACCGCTACAGTAATATAAACCCTGGTTTAATTAACCGATTCTGCAAATATTTTTGATAAAAAATCAATTGTTGCCATTGCATGTATGTATTACTTAGCAATGCAAGCTACGTGATCAGATCTTCCATGAGCAAAACGAAAAGACGATTAGTTATGATATTTTAGAGAACCTTTGGAAAATCTAACGCATACTGTGGAGCGTAGAGGAGCAAATGTCACATATTATCCTGAAGTGGTATACAATATCATCTAACCTGTGTAGACCGCATGCACTCCTAATCGTGATCAACGTCTTGTCATGCCCTTAATGGTTTATTCTCTTGTTGCTCTGGCTTCTGCCAAGTCATTGAGTACCTTCATTGTGGCTTTCTATGCTATTGTTTTATTTTGTATTATATTTACACGAGCATATTTGTGGTTTACTTATATTGCCTATGGATGCTGCCTTGTTGGTTAGAGATTAGATCATGGCGGGGATTTCTTTATTTACACTGTCCTGTTTTAATGGGATGACAGTAGGTTAAGTGTGAGGTTTGGTGCACCCTGGAACCGGTTTAAACCCCCAGTGACCTACTTTGCCACTGACTGTTCCAAGGCGGTAGCCCTATTGTCAACCCTTTTGTGTTTGTGATGTCGTTTGTATTGAATATTACTTTTGCCTTCGTATTTGTCTGTTAGCGTGTTTGTTTCTATGTTTTGTGGTTGAGTGTCCTCCTTGAATGCTACTTTCCCTGTCCGATCTTTTTATATTTCTTTGGAAGTGACCGTAAAACGAAAACATATAATTATGTTTCTTCGTTTTTTGTTTTCAAAATAACAAAAACATCGTAGTAAATAAGACATAAGACAAAGGAAATAAAGCTTACTGATTGGCTAACATTTGCATAATCGTTAGCTTGCGGCCTGATGTTGGGTTGCATGTTTCTAGTACTTTCGGATTACACGTAGGTTGCATGTATATGCAACTCCCTTAGTGCATGCTACTATAACTGTCGGGTAGCATGTATATTGTGTATAGGTCTATATAAATACTGAAAAGGGGATTCCTTGGAAGCAACAAAAACAAACAAAAGACAAAGGTAGAAGACTGAATCTGTTTATGAGAGGTGATATAAGGAGCAACACATCTCAAACCCCATAACACCTAGCCTTTATTTAGTGCTGTGTGGCGGCCGTAAAAAGTTGCCCCGACTACAGATCAGTATTGTTATTACTTACTGGTCCTTTGGACCATTAAGCCTATTCTTTGTGACTTTAAAGTAGAATATAGCTCAAGCCGGTTCTAGGAGGCGTGAGCGGTGTTGCACAACATTGCAGCGTTACATTCATGTAACTATATTTGTAAGACAACAAGTTAATGTTGGTGGGTTGCATGTATCTATAACTGTCGAGTTACATACATATATTAGTGTAGCATAGCGTGCATTTATCGCATTGGATTATATATCTGTATTACTGGTGGATAAATTACTTGTGGGTTCCATGCATTCTTTAATGTACGGTACACTGTAGCATTTACTGTATTCATATACGTGTATGTTCCCATTATTGTATGGTTACATTTAACTATTCCGGAATGTTGCATGCATGAATTAATAAATAGCTGTAGTATTTTAAGAATACATTTAATCATTCCGTAGAGTAATATATATATCTATTACGGCATGGTTTCATTTAAATATTCATTCAGTAATATGTATTTATTAGGACGAACTAAACTTATATAATCTATTACGTCAACTTAACATTTGAAATACATGTTTTCCAAGTCTGTTCACAATGACATACACATTTATAGTTCAAACAAATCTTACAGTCAGTGAGAACTGAGCATTGAGAAATGTTCAAATATTAAGTGATTAAGTGGTTCAGTTTGGAATTCCAAATATGACAGTTAAGCTTCGTCTATCTTTACCCGGGTAGCGGAGTGGAAAATCCTCGAAATCAAAAGAAATCAACTATACTGCCAATTAAGAGGTGCTACTAGACAGTTGGTGGGTTCAAATAGTTCTCACGTGATGATAAATGGGGCAACGCCAGCAAATTGGCGGGAATAGCTCACTTAATAGGTTTTAAACGAATCATGTCCTGCGGTCGTTATTGTTCCCAATTTGCTGTTATCACACGTTTTCTCTTGGGCTGCAGCTGCTTCAGTACAATTCTGGATGCATTATTTCTAATTACGTTTTTTATATATCTTTACAATAACATATACGTGTATCGTTTCTTAATTTCTCTGGATGTGAACTTTACTGTTAGAGAATTTCTGTTGATGGGATGTACTTTTATTTACTCTGTCTTGTCAATTTGGGGGCTGAAGACAGGATAATAGCGAGGTTGTGTATACTTAAAATCGATTTAAGCTAACCAGTGGGTCATATTGCCTACTGACCGTTCCAAGTCGGTAACTCTGCCTTCACCACTGATTGTGTTGTGTATTGTCTTTTTCATTAAATAGTTAATATAGATATTCAAATCGAACAGGAAAAGTAGCATTCAAGGACGACAGTCAATCACAAACACACACATAAACAAAGAACAGCTTTAAAGATTAATAAAATGCCAAATAAGACATCACAATCCCAAACGGGTTGACATTAAGGCTACCGCCTTAAGTTGCTATTTGTATGTGGTACAGTGCGAATCCACGGTGCCATTGCGTTTGGTGCTTTGATATCTTTAGGACCATCTTTCTCATTTTTCTAAGGATTACTATAATGGAATTCCAACATTACTGTACTACATTTCCGACCAGCCGATTTTGCATTATGCATTCAATTGAAAACGAATATTTCTAACTTAGTTGTCCTATTAATAGATAATTAGTACAAAATATATAACGCCGTTGCCTTTGATCAAATTTGAAAAGACATCCAGTGTTGTATGCATCCAAATTTAAAGGAATATTGCCTAAAGGACAATTCCTGATACATGTACTGATGTGTGAAAACCTTGTTTCGTAAGTTTGTATGCATTTTTGAAAAAAATAGTATGCCTCTCAGTAAATCTGATATAAACAGTGTGTACATATAGTTAATTAATCTGCCTAAGTGTTCTGTTCTCACTATCTCCATGTTATAGTATCAGCTATAAACATGTGATATATGTTTAATTGCTGAATAAAGATATTTGTATTTTTTATGTACCGTTAAAACTAGCTTCAACGTAGAGCACTGCTTACATGTTGTTGGGATTTGAACGTAATTGCCTTGACGTTTATTTCCCTATAACACAGATTCGATGCCAACATGTCAGATTTTTATCTTCACAAAACATGTGTATGCAATAAGCAGATAATTTAAAGACGAATTGTGTTTACAACTATAGCAGTTTTATTTTCGTGAAATACATAGCAATAAACCGTTTTTAGAAATTCTAATAATTAATGAGTACGTATGAGGTATTGATAAATGAAAACGGTTAACCCTACGTATATGCATGTATTATAATTAAATTAGATGTTATAACCATACAACTTACAGTAACACTTATAGGTAGTTAATTATTCAGAATGAAGCGTAGGCAATGTATACAACACGTAGATTTGTAAAATATTTTTTTCATAGAACAATTCTATCTAAAAATTACAATGCAACTAAACCTTATGTAAAATACAATTCAACCTGAACGTTTTGATATAAAAAGGAACATTCAAAATGGTAAAGGAAATCGAACATTCATGTTTATATGTATATATTCACATCACACAATAAAACAACCAAAATAGTCCGTTGCTATCAATATATTATTTATTGTGAATGGAATCAGAAATATGATGACTGGAAGTTAATTACTGAATGCAGAAACAAGCTAAATTAAACAAACATTCTGTATTAAACCAGTTGGCATGTATATCAAAAAAAAGGTCACGACCCTATTATTTTGCAACGTAATCAATGTTGAATGGTTGACCCAATTAGCGTTTGCCGTTATGTTTTCCTCTTTCATTGTTCAATGACACGACAAATTGTGAACCCTGTGATGACTTCTACCTACATCCTGAGAATCATGGCAACATTAAACGTGTGTCCTCAATAGTGTGCCCTTAATGATGTATTCTGCCAAGTCATTGAGTACTTTTTCTCATGACTTTCCAGACTTTTGTTTTTTGAAATATGTATACATGATCATTTGTGTGCATTTTTTATTAATATATTGCCTATAACTGCTGCCTGTTTATTAGAGGATAAAGCATAGCAGGTCATTTCTTTATTATGCTGTCCCGTTTAATTAGGATGGCATTGGATAGAGTGAGGTTTGGTGATCACTAGAATTGGTTTCGAAACCCCAGCGGACATGTTGCCACTGAGGGCTCCAAAGAGATACACCTAGTGTGAACACTTGTTTTAATTGTGTCTCATATATAGCTTCTATGTAACCTTGTAACAGCCTTTGTTTTGTTTTGAAGACCTGTTTTGGCTGACTGTGTTCTGTGAATACTGCATTCATACCTAATTGTTTGGTAAAAACCACAACGTCCAAACGCAATGGCATCGTAGGTCCGCACTGTACTGCAAACAAGGACTTGATAATACAATGAAAGAGACAAAAAAACAGAACGGATGGTGAAGACCGGTTACCGACTTGAACCGATCAGTAGGCAATAAGGCCCACTGGTTAGCTTGAATCGATTTTATATGCGCACAATCCTCGCTATTATCCTGTCTTCAACCCCCAAATAGACAAGACTGTGTAAACAAAACTACATCCCATCAAAAAGAATTCTCTAACAATAAAGTCCACATCCAGAGCTTTGACATTAGATTTTAAATCGACTTTGACATTAGAATTTGGTTTAATTAGTATTAGTTGAATTATATGTCACATTAGTTTAAATTTTCCAGTTAAATCTTAAAATAAATTAAAATAAAATAATAAATGAAAGCAACTAACCCAACTATCATAAATATTTCTTTGCAGAAAACAAAGTATCCAAAGTTAATACCGTATCAAGTCACAAAATCGAATTAATATAGTAGTATGATTTATGTTTTATTCAGTCAGACTGCATTCATCATGTGATATGTCATTAAACACGCAACTGATGGAATAAATTGTCAAGAAGAATAAAGCTTTTGAAACAGGATATTAATAGATAGTCTTACTGTGACAATATGTTTGATTAACGACGATGACGAAACCAAATGAATGATTATGCAACGTGCAAACTTGCATCTTTTAAAACAGCAAGATAATGGTAACTGGGACAGATACTCGGATATGTGCGTCTTTCCTCTTGAATGTTTTTAAATATTAAAGGTGCAGATCATCTTTTTTATGTGCTACAAGCTTTATTCTATCTGACAGATTTGAAATTATTTTCTTTCTTGCTTTTCATCCTGCACTAACTTTAAATGACAAACGGTCGTATTCAAGTAGGAATTAGGTCGAACAGGAAATGCACCCGTCAGCACAAGCGCCTCCAGAACACAGACTTTGCAGATTTTGCAATGACACTCAAATTGAGAATGAGATCCATATTTTAGTTAAATTGTTTTTCTATAATGATATAAGAGAAGATGTATTTTATGAACAATTAATTGATTTGCAATTTGTTATGAACGAACCTGACAATCTCATACATCTAGTTAAGAACTTTCCTAGAAATATTGCTAAATAATTAGTGAAAACATTCCCCAGAAGACGAAATACATGTATGGAAATTAAACATTTATTTATATATATAATGCAGTTCATACCAAGTTATTATAATGATGCTATAAAATAGCATGTCATTAACTCAGTTGGCTCATATCGAGAGGATGAATACTTGACATTTTATCTTACTGCCATTTATAATAATTATACTTCTGTTTCATATTCTCGCATTTTATATTTAACTTAAATTGATATGAGTAGGATATCCGGAGCGTAGACTTTGTAAATAATATACTTTTGTATATATCTTTAGCATATCAAGTTAATTATATGAAAAGTTTACGAAGGTGACGTATAAGGAAGGACCGGGTGTAATATCCATGTGAAAATTATGTTGATACTTATACACATGTCACTATAATAAACAATTTACTTACTTACTTACACACGGATTGTCAATAGATGTACTGCATTAAAACGGTCAATAATAAGAAAACGGTTGGTGGTTAAACCAAGTTCTAGGCTGTTAACGGGTGGGGATACGACACTCAAAAAGTATTTATCGAACTTTTTGTTGAGGGCTTTAATATTCGTAATATTTGTGTAACTAACATGTTACTCCAACATGATTACCGTCAACTTCGAAAACATTTAAACTTAGATCATGGCGGGGATTTCTTTATTTACACTGTCCTGTTTTAATGGGATGACAGTAGGGTAATGGTGAGGTTTGGTGCACCCTAGAACCGGTTTAAACCCCCAGTGGCCTACTTTGCCACTGACCGTTCCAAGGCGGTAGCCCTATTGTCAACCCTTTTGTGTTTGTGATGTCGTTTGCTTTTTTACTTTTGTCTTTTCGTTTGTCTGTTTGCGTGTTTGTTTTTGTGTTTTGTGGTTGACTGTCGTCCTTGAATGCTGCTTTCCCTGTCCGATATTTTTATCCTTTTTTTTTTTGCACAATTGTATTATCGTAACCCTGATGTACTTTTAATAATTATTTAAAGGTAATTTAAAAACTCTTCTGCGACAAGAACTATCACAACCTGAGTGCTATGGTGATGAGATTTACAAACTTCGTAAGATCCTTGGTCATAATCACTTTCATACAATCGTTATTAAACGTGTTATAAAGTTTATCAAAACATGTTATAACCTATCATATTGCAACGTCCTACATATTTAGTAGTTGATCCGTTTACAGTTCGGCGCTTAGCTTTCTGTCCTCTTTGATTGTCCGATGATCGGACAAAGTGTACACGTGTATATCTACTTTTATCATTAGCACCTCAATGTATTATGATTCCAGTTGTATTTCAGTTGTAAAAAACCTGTTTGCTTATAATAAAGTACAATTTATTAAAATTGAACATTTTCAAATATTCTTGTTGATTTTAACGAACGTTTGAATAGTGTATTGATGCAATATAATAAATAATTAGTGATAACAATTTATAACTGTTCAAACAATTATTAATTGTGATTTGTAAATGTGCACGTTATGTAGAACATAAAACTAATTGACGAAGCCCTTTGAAATATGTAAAATACTCCAGAGTGGCCCTTTAATGTCAATTTCAAAGCCAACTTATTTAGACGTTAACTAATCGCCTTAGCAATAATAACTGTCATTATATGTGTCTGCACGGATATAGAACGTTGCCTTTGTCGTTTTTGTTTCCGTTAATGCATCTAGGCAACTAATGTTCACAGACATATATATTGGTAATATAGCATTGTCCTTGCAGGTCACGTTTGACGTGTTTTCGTGTTGTATAATTTATCCAATCTTGCTTATAATTTGTTGCACAAAACTGTCTTTGAGTTTAGCTGTACTACCATTAGGAAAACATATAAATAAAATCTAGGAAGTCTTAAATGATTCAGGCTTAATATGTTAGAAACTTTTAAGAAAGCTATTAAATTATCTCGGTATGCAATAGTTATAATATCTATAACAAACATTATACACTGTAGAAACGAAATTAATGAAAGGGCCATTGTACTTCTTATGTTAATTAACAGAAATAGGGATGCACACAGTATGCAGTGTTTAGGTATACAGTATATACAACAACAAGTGTTTCGCTTTCATCTACACGAAGAGCTTAAATTGTACTTTGTCTGGATAGTCTAATTGCTAACTGATGTCTTTTTCTAATACCATTTAATCAATTATGGTGGACTCGCTTTACTTAGACGTAATCCATAGCTTAAGCAATAGGTAGAAAGAAGGGCGATCTTCAATCAGCACTGTCTGCGAAGACAGTATAATATAATTACAAACCTATTCCACTGAGTCTGTTGTCCGTAATTTATTGTATATTCTGAGAGCATTACGTGGTCCGAGTATTAACTTTCGTACCCCGTCCAACCTTTTCTCCAAGAAGTGAAAACGCGTTGGTTATGGTATGAAATAAAACCTTAATTTCTTCTTAAAAAGTTTGCATACTGTGAAACTAAAACATTTAATAGGCAATTTTAAACAGGTTGTCGCATTTTTCCAGTAAAAAATGTGTTAAACGTGTTTTTTGTCGAAATATCCGTTATAAAATCCAGCTAATATAAGCTTTCCCATCGCTTAATGGAACTAAGGCGGGATCACGTAATGTGAAGAAATAAAAAAGATCGGACAGGGAAAGTAGCATTCAAGGAGGACAGTCAACCACAAAACACAGAAACAAACACGCAAACAGACAAACAAGAAGGCAAAAGTAATAATAAATGCAAACGACATCACAAACACAAAATGGTTGACAATAGGGCTACCGTCTTGGAACGGTCAGTGGCAAATTAGGTCACTGGGGGGTTTAAACCGATTCCAGGGTGCACTAAACCTCACACATACCCTACTGTCATCCCATTAGAAAAGGACAGTGTAAATAAAGAAATCCCCGCTATGATCTAATCTCTAACCAACAAGGCAGCATCAATAGGCAATATAAGTAAAACACAAATATACTCGCGTAAATATAATACAAAACAACAATAGCCTAGAAAGCCACAGTGAAGGTACTCAATGACTTGGCAGAAGCCTGAGCAACAAGAGAATAAACCATTAAGGGCACGACAAGAAAGATCATACTATTAGGCTAACATCAAACCGTCCCAATGGGCTTTAGGTAGGCGTCATCGTAGGGTCCACAGCCTGTCCGGTCATCGTACAATTAAAGAGGAAAGCATAGTGGCGAACTGTAAAAGCGTCCACCACCAAGCATGCAGTACGTTGCAAAATGATAGGGTCATAACCTCTTTTGATAAACTTTTTAACAAGTTTAACAAAGATAGTATGAAAGTGATTATGACAAAGAATCTTACGAAGTTTATAAATCACATCACCATAGAAGTCAGGTTGTGATAGTCCTTGTCGCAGAAGAGTCCTTAAATTACTTTTATATTTGGAAAGAAGATCAGGTTACGATAATAATATTTTGCAAAGGTTTTACGAAGTTTATGGTAACGGTAACTAAATCAAATATATTAGTTTTGTTAAGCTGAAGTTCTTTAGGATAAATATTATTAACCATAGTTGGAACGAAAGGGTTGTCAATGTTCAATATGTCATCCAGGTGTCATTAAAGGCTTCAATAACATCTGCCTGGGTATCTGATGAGTGCTTCACAAACTTCATAGCAAGTCCACATAGTATAATTGTGTAAACTGCCGTTAGTAAAAAACGCTTTAATATTATTACATGCCAAAAATGTCGTATTTTCTCTAGCGAATGTTTTTTGAATAAGAGAAATTAGCTTGTCTGTCTTTAATAAGGTGATGTGGTAAGGTTGTATATAGTGTAGAGAAGTCATAAGTGCTTATTGATGAAACTTGACCTTTATTGAAAATTTATATCAAGAACGTCTCCTGAATTTTTTATAGACCAAAATAAATTAATCCCAGAGTTTTCATAAGTTTTATCACAATATAGTTTAACGTGATCTTTAACGGCAGTAAGACAAGCAGTTAAAAGTTTGGAGATATTTGTTGTGGTGCAGGCACTAGAATTCGAAATAATGCGAGCCTTATACGGATTTTTATGTAATTTAGGAATCCAGTACATATTAGGCAGTTTATTTTGCTTAGCGTTTACACCAGCCTTGAAAGTAGTGCACCGAGTGATATGTTCGGATACACCATCATCCTCAGTAGAATTAACTGGAGTATACGAATTGGTGCTGCCGAGTTCCAAAGATAAAACATTGACGTAATGTAGGCGTCAAACAATAATTACATCATTAGCTGCTTTATCTGCAGGAACTAAAACAAATTTCTTATGAAATTCCTAAATTCCCAATTTTAAATTACGAAAGGAAAACAAGTAAAGAGGGGTTAGCATTATAAAAGTTAATACGTGTATCTATAATTTTAAGAATTGACTTTTTCCAAGTAGAAAGCGAGTTTGGGTCCGCATGTTCTCTACGACACCATTTTATACTAAAATCTTCAATGGAGTGGGCGATCTGGGCACGACAGGCATTAAAATCAATAGTTGAAGGTAATGTATATTTAGGACCTTTCGAAAACAAATGCCGAATACGTTTATCAACAATATCAAAATTACCAGTGATGACATGACATGCTGGAGCATAGCAAAATGTTGATGTGTTGCATTCACATTCCTTAGGAGTATTATAACATTCCTTAGGAGTATTATATACTATATCAAGTTGAGAAACTATTTTGTTGTAGTTGAAAATAATATTTCTCACAGGCTTTTTATACTATTAACAAATTACAGGACTTTCGGAATTTTTGAAATATTTTGGGATGGAATAAACTACATGAGTATCTCGCAAAATACTAGGCATGTCAATGAAATCAAAACCTTTATTAAGTCTAAGGATATTATCAAGAATGGTTGGTGAATTCAAGGCCAGATGTAGTTTAGAACTGGTTGATTGATTTGTTTGTTTGAATTTGTGTAGAGGAAGACCACCCCACTTTTCAACCGTAAGAATCGACACTTTCTCACTTAACAAATCGAGCTCCCTCCCAGTAGGATTGGTTGCTTTGCTAACCTAACTCAAAGCACATTTTCAAAATGTAGGTATGAATAATGGACCACTAGCGAAATATTTGTATTATAGATAATGCTATCGTTCACCATTTACCTAAGCGGATAAATGCTTTGCACCTAATGTATTATCATACATTGTTGGAAAAATCTGACTTTGTTCTAAAGTGTGTAATTAAATATTGTTATAAGTCGTTAAATATGTCTCTCCTTATGAAGATGTCTGGAACTCGTTGTATTTAATACCAATGGTTTATTTAGCATATTATATGGACCACTAGCGAAATATTTGTATTATAGATAATGCTATCGTTCACCATTTAACTAAGCGGATAAATGCTTTGCACCTAATGTATTATCATACATTGTTGGAAAAATCTAACTTTGTTCTAAAGTGTGTAATTTAATATTGTTATAAGTCGTTAAATATGTCTCTCCTTATGACGATGTCTGGAACTCGTTATATTTAATACCAATGGTTTATTTAGCATATTATATGGACCACTAACCAAATATTTGCATTATAGATAATGCTATCGTTCACCATTTACCTTAGCGGATAAATGCTTTGTACCTAATGTATTATCACACATTGTTCGACAAATCTAACTTTGGTCTAAAGTTTGTAATTAATTATTGTTATAAGTCGTTAAATATATCTCTCCTTAATTTATGACGATGTCTGGAAATCGTTTATATTTTATACCAATGGTTTATTTAGCATATTATATGGACCACTAGCCAATTATTTGTATTATAGATAATGCTATCGTTCATCATTTACCTCAGCGGATAAATGCTTTGTACCTAATGTATTATCACACATTGCTGGAAAAATCTAACTTTGTTCTAAAGCGTGTAATTAATTGGTATAAGTCGTTAAATATGTCTCTCCTTATGACGATGTCTGGAAATCGTTATATTTAATACCAATGGTTTATTTAGCATTTTAGCATAATATATGTTATAAAACCATGATAAAATACGTGCTTTAATATTCGAAAAAATAAAGACAACTGTTCGAAAGCAATAATCACAAAATTTAAACATGCGAATGTTATTATCATATTTTAGAACAACATGTGTGAGTATTCCATAAATAAAAACGTTAAAACAAACGTTGTACTTGCTGCGTTATATCTTTTAAAGTATATAATTAGCATAATTAAACGTAATGACGTCAGTATCGAACGGCAATTAAAAATCAATTTTGTCTAGACCAAAGCAAAAAGAAGCAATTGTAAACCTATTATATGAACATATAGTTTATTCCCGCAAAACTATTTGCATAATATCCGCTTCTATTAAAATCGAATTTCTCTCCAAAGTAAGGAGTGGAACTATGCACTTGATTATCGGTATCGTTGTGTCTTGATAATAACAGACCTGGCATTAATATCTCCGTTCTTTGAAATGCAACATCGATGCCAAAACAACAATCCGCAGAGTATATTTGTGTGTAATACATAGCTAATTATACGCAAGTTAAAAAAGGTATACTGCGTGAAGACTAATAGTAGGTAAATAGTGCGTAATTATACTGTCTGGATGTTCTTTTAAACATATGGTGAAGGTACTATTGGCGAGATATAATACCACAAAATGAAGGGTGACATCAAAAGTAATTTTACAATGCAACATGTCCGATTTTCTACTATTTTTTTAATAGAAATATGTGGTATTGTTGATTGGTAAAAAATAAATATAGATGTAAAATTGTATTATTATTTGTAATTACTTTTAAGCAAAATGAATTCATTTTACATTATAAAAGGAGAACATATATTTTCCTTTCAAAAATTGTGAAGCCTAGAACGTCAGTTTTCATTAAAAATCAACAAAACTAATTCCAAAGGACTTAATAATAATTAATTCGGTTGAATTTAGGTTAAAAAATAAAATCCTCATTTCTGCAGTTTATTCCATGCTTACATTGTTTCAAATGTATGTTTTATGTGATTTTGTTTTCTTCAAATGAACACAAATAATGAAAACGAAATACACATTTTGTGCACATTTTTTATCAGTCAATAATTACTAATGTTTACATTGAAAATAGAAGAAAAATCGGACGGTTTCGTTATAAGTTCTGTTGAGCATAGTTAAATGTTGGGGTCTGACACGGCTCACGGATACCACGATTCACTGCGGTATGTTGTCTCGTTGCCTCTCCAATGTGAATGACCGAAATACCGCTTGAGCGTCATACTGTTTGTTTTTTGGTTGTGAAAGTAGCTCTCCGCGCAAATTTGTTATTTTAATAATAACTGGATACTATTGACAGCATTGTAGGTTTGATACATATAATCATTATTTTCAAAGATGTTATGTTTACTGTAACATGATACGAGCTATACATCAATACAGAAAACTAAATGAGTGAACAGAAATACCCGCTAACGTATGTGACATCCAGGTCAAGACAAGGCAAGCCATGTGTACATGTTTGTCTCCCTCTACAATTAAAATGTATACTAAGCAAATATAGAAACGTCCCTTCCTGTTTAAGTAAAGATTTCCAGAAATCCAAAGGGTTACCATGGTTACAGTTATAAATCATAATCAAACATAAAGTTTATTCATTTGTGGATCGATATCAATTCACTCAATCTGGCTAGCACGAGAACTTTCAGTGTTACTCTGGCGAAGTCGGTAGGGGTCAAAATCAAAAATCACAAAATATCAGACACTCGTTATGTAACGTTTAGGACATCGAGTTTAATTCAGAATTTGTCACCTGCATTTATTATCGTTAATAACGAGTGTGACCACCATTTGCACGAATACATCGAATAATATTCGTGCAAATTATTATTTATAACTGTAACCCTTTTGGATTTCTGGAAATCTTTACTTAAACAGGGAGGGAAGTTTCTATTTTTGCTCAGTATATTTAGATCATTAAGTGACTGGGAATTCAGTAATAATGAGTATGGGACTATTAGTACCTAGTTACCTATTACCTATTAGTATATGTAATTAGTTACTTAGTGTTATTTTCAAATTTGATATTTAATTGTACTAACACTAAATACACCAATTTTAAATGATTTGTTTTAATTCAGAATAAACGATAAGTATAGTTTGTTGTTTTGCGAAAAGAAGAAAGATGTTTCATTTTTACGCAAAACATACCTTATGCTGTGTAAAACAACATGTTCGACACTTATTTGATTTAACTTATTCAATCAAACCAGCCATCTGTATACAGCCCGGAATATTTTGTACAGTACTAGCGCCTCTTGAGACACACATGATCTTTTACGACCACGTCGGAAAAGATAGAACTGATGGATGTGATTATGGTGTGAGCATAGTGTGAATCTATCTGTTCCTGCTGCGCAATGTGGACGGTATATGTGTTTTTAACGAACAGCTGTGCAGTGGGAAAGGGTTATGACCTTTTAACGAACTTATAATCGATGTTAAATTCTAACACGACCTGCGCAGTCTTTCATATACACAGAGAAGAGAGACAACTGTATGTCATTTTACGGTAAAATACGTCTGTTCCATTAATTCACCGCGTATTTTTAATCCGTTAGAAGCGCCACGTTAATGACGTCACTTTTTAAACCGTTAACGTCACAGAACGGAAGTAAATAAACATTTTGGTAAATATACGTCACGAAGACAGAATGAGTAAGAATTGTACATTATTTCAGGGGAACATTGAAGACCGTTTGGTCAACGTCATGTACGTCTCCGTCAACAAAATTAAAAGCAAAAGAAAATAACATTCGAAAACATTGTGTTTTCTATAAAACTTATAGTGGTGGTGGTGGTGGTGGTGGTGTAGGTGATGATGATGATGATGATGATGATGATGATGATGATGATGATGATGATGATGATGCAAGCACGATGATGCTCCGTCCTGTCCGTGACGTCTGTAAAACTAGTCGGAACACATGGGGTAGCGTATACTATTGAAACATAAAAGGCTTGTTACGTATATTATTTAGAGGTTAATATACGGCCGTGGTGTGCCTTTTGTCGATAATGGCGCACCTAGTGCCGTAATGGCCCAAGGGCCATGCACTAGGTGTGCCATTATCGACAAAAGGCACACCTGACCACGGTTGTATATTTGCCTTTTTATTACATACCTTACTATCAATGTAGAAGAAGAATAAGAAAATGCATTTTATGACTAAATACATGTTTACAAAACCGTACAATTTAAACATATAGTCCTAAGTAGCATAATTTGCAAACAATTATTTGGCAAATAGACATTACATTAAATTAATAAATAACGTTTAACTTAAATTAATGTTCTTCTTTGTCTTTCACTTTAATGATATATTTCAAAGTGTTAACGTTTATTTACTGGGAGTTAAAATTACAGTTGAGATTTCAACGTCCGCTTCTCAGTCATACCGTTCCAATATGACGTCTTTGTATTGCTTGATGACGTTGACGTCGTCTCGTGCGGGCAGTATGTTGCTTATGACAGTGTGCCGAATTTTCATAATCCATAACTGCACAGTGTGCAATTATGGATTTAGAAAAAGAACGGATAATCATTGTTTTTCTACTGAAATGTGTTACTATTTATATTAAGGTATGTAATAAGAATCCTAAAAGACATTTAATAACGTACATTTTAGTTCACTAAATGTTTTGTAACGTACACTATGACGAAAAGGCTTATGATGTGCATTATAATATACTAAAACATATTTCACGGAAACTAGCATACTTGCAGGCGTGTAACGTATAGTATATTAAATTAAACGCATAAAAAAAATATGCTAGAATGAGTGCAATAAACATGATGAACATTGTACAATTCTATACCATATTTGAATATTTGCAACATACACTACTATATAATTACTACAGCTGATTGTAACGTACCATGTTTCTTTCCTGAAATGTGTAACGTATTGTATAAAATACTTAAAATTATTAGAACGTACAGTATACTAGACTAAAACCCAAAGCTGTATTATTTCCGATTACATTGCTAGAATACAACATTTAGTAACTACATGCAAGATACCTTTTGTAATGTAGAAAATAAAATAAGTACATCTTTTATTTTAAAACATACCGACTAGCATTTGAGATTGAAACATATCGACTGCATTTGAGATTGAAACATATCGACTAGCATTTGAGATTGAAACATATCGACTAGCATTAGAGATTGATTGCTCATAGTTACACACTTCTTGTAAAATTCGTCCGACCAAGCAACTATGCTAGAATCGGTTAACACAATCACTTTTAAATGATCTTAAGACCTGGGTGCTATTTTAAGTAGTAATAAAAGCTATCAACAACTTTTGATCCAAACTATGATCCTTTATTCTTTCGCATCAAAGGTTCTCTAAGACCATCACTGCTGTGAAACTCATGTTCTAGAAGAATCATAAATCAGATAATCGACGGTAATGAGACCACATTAATACTCGAATAATATGGCTTTTAACGATCATTCAAAGAGTGCATGAATTGTTTACCTACATTCTCTGGATAATAAGTTAAAGCATTTTCAAAGATGTTACTTTGTTGATGTTTTTCGTTAGTAACACGTCAAGGGAATCTATATAGCAATACCATAATATAGCTACGGCAATAACAGGAAATTTCTTTAACATCTGTAAACAAATAAATATTGAAAAGCTGATCGCTTGGAAGCAACAAATTCAAACAAGAGAGAAAAGTAGCAAACTCGGTTTTACTGAGTCTGTTCATGAGAGATAATTATAAGATGCAACACCTCCCACGCCTCCTAGCACCGGCTTAAACGATATTCTACTTTAAAGCAACACAGAATGGGCTTGATGATCTCAAAGGACTAGTAAATAACACTACTGATTTACAGTCGGGGCAACTTTTTTCAAGCCTAAAAGAGTAAATTAAATATACAATGAAAAGGATAATATACAAACACAAAGTGTGGTGAAGACAGGATAACCGACTTTAGTTAGTAGGCAATAAGGTCTACACGTGCCTTAATCATGAAGGTTTTTAAGGAGGTTACGTAGCATTCAAGAACCACAGTCAACCAAAAACGCGAAAGTTACAAATATCATTGTCATACAATCCATGTAAAGACATGTATTATGACTGAACATTGAAAATGACACAACGTGGTATATGTATATATAGGTAACTAAGTAATAGCAACCCCATATTCATTATAATTACAAAATGTACAGTCACTTAATGGTCCGACTATAATTTAATTAAAGAGAAGCAGAGAACAAATATTAGTGTTAAAAAGGTAACCTACATTTAAGAAACGTTTATAAATTAAATTATTTACAAATATATCGTCTCGACGTACGGTAGGAGTGATTCCGCAGTTTTGACCCATCGGACAGATTGCCTTGGAATGTGACTTTTATATCTGCTTTGTATATGTAGGATATTGTCATATATTTGTGCCCGGGACAGGACATGTTCTTGTTTGCTACTCAGTTACTTTTGGTCGGAATGAAACTATTTAATTAAATTTTGTTAATTTATATTTTTAATACAGACCTTTGTTTTACACTACAAACATGTATATACTTCGAAAGAGTATAAAAATAATATAAATGGACACATTTGGAAATCGCTGAACACGATAAATATATAACATATTGCAGTCTCGGTGTTTGAGACCGCTCATGAACGGTATTGAAACTCAATATTTACAACTGCATTAGTACGAAAAGTTGAGGCATCTCGGAAATGATATACATATGACGGTGAAAATGGAACCTTCATTTGGGAATGTTCATACCATTCCATGGACAGCGGCCTTTGGTCCAAATTTCTAACGAAATGTTTTGCCTGAAACGAGAAAACAATAGTCTAGATAAATAATGGAATTTAGTTGGGAGCAGAGATTATGAAGCCTGGGTAACAGTCAAAAGAATAATTAAAAGTAAAGAGTAGTATCCTAAGGGAGATTAAACAATACTCAGAACCTTTAAAGGGTGGAGTAGCGGAACCACCTATTTGAAAAATTAAAGTAAGAGAACAAAGTATTTCACTAAGTACCACCGATATATGTTTGTACATATCGGGATCAGTGATCTCCAAAGACAGGTGTGTTGATGGGTGTTGCGATGCTGGTAGTCGTGGTCTGCTCATTTACAGTGTACAAAGATCAACGTTTCTTTGAACATGTGTAACTCACTCTGTCGTCCGATTGCTATTGTTGTTGACCAGGCCTGGAATTCAGCAACCATTCTTCAAACTGTTCTTAGACTTGAGCTCATGTACCCAAATTTCGTTCACAAATATTCCAATGAACCTCAAAAATAAACATTCATTTGAAGTTGCTATTTTTTAGTATTTATGTTATACATATCATATGTTTATGTTTATACTTTGATCGAAATATTAGTGACTGAAATTGGTATATTTAGACTTAAGTCTAATACTATTCTTAAGAAGGGTTGATGAATTCAAGACCTGTTTAGTTTTATGTGTAACGTTGTTTCTTTGTAAACTCTATGGTTTATTATAGAACGCTAAACTTAGGACTTGTTTATTTAATACAGATTTAAGAGTTAAATGTTTAGGATTTATAGAGTTTAAATATATCGTTGACAAGTTTGCAAGGGATGTGTCTGTTTTAACACTTGCCAAAGAATTCCTTTGATGTTTTAAAACCTATCTAAATGAAATCGTTGTTATACGCTGGAGGCAATTAAATTATATATTTCTTATGTATCTTAAAGATGTAACATGAATTAAATTGAATATATTTTAATAAAAGTATAGAGTCTACTTCACTAATCCTTAGATTGATGAAGTTTGCAGATAAATGGCATTTCCAGATGAAACTGATTATAAATCCATAACGTTTCAAGAGCAATTTGAGCAATTAATTCAGTTGAAAGTGATTTTGTATCCTTTTCATTTTTCGACTAATATAATGATAAGCAACATAATTATAATATTACAAATATGAAGTGCATTCTGATTTATTGAATTAAAGATTAAATGGCACACGCAAACGCCGAACAAAAAATACAAAGCAAATTTAATATAACTCAATCATGGAACACTACAAATCAAATAAAGTACGTAAAGCACATGCAAGCTCAAATTCAAACGTGTATATATATGCTTAAGTATTTAACGAAAATGCGGTGCACGCTTTGCTGTGAGTTTGAATGAGCAGTGGAAATACATAGTTCATATGGCATTTAACACAATAAGTAAGTAATTATACTATTGTCTACTTTCAGAATGGAACGAAACCGAGAAATTACCAGTGATGATTTTCGTACACGGCGAATCGTACGAAGTGGGAACGGGTAATGCCTATGACGGGAGCGTGTTGGCCAGCTATGGTGGGGTCATTGTTATCACGGTTAATTACCGTCTTGGTGTTTTAGGTATGTTTAATGTGTATTGTTATATTACGATACGCTGATGAACAGAACAGAACAGAACAGATATTTTATTAAGATTTGTACATAGTACATCATCATACAAACATTACATACGCTGATGTCGTATACAACATAGTATTCATTAAAGTCTTTTTATCTAGCGAGTACAGACGAGACATCATTTATGACTAAAAAAGCAATTTTTTTTACAAATCATCCAAATTTATTCCAATTACACCATTGTAAAAAAGCAAGTATTTTCATGACATGTGCTTTCAAACTAATACCGGCAACACTATTTATGGATGCTTTAAACACAATTGAGCGACTACTTTGCATAAAAACATTTAAAACAAAACCAACTGATCACTAGGCATGTCTACATTCGGACAAAAAACAAATAAGTTATAAATGCGATCTAATGAACTGTTCATCCGAATTTTTCACCATACCACATGTTTCAATATACAATGTAAGTACACGTTTTTCATTTGTATCATGTGTGTATTGAAAGCACATGGCAGAAAAGAAAAACTTTGCTTTTTTTACAATATATTGGATGATGTGAAACAAGGGCTAATTTTATTCAGGAATGATCGATCTCTCGTCTGCACTCACTGAATAAATTAATAAATTAATTAATCTATAGAACAAATTATTTCACATAAAGAACAAAACAACCTTGAGTAAAAACATACCAAACGTTTCGAGTATACTGTCATGCACTATATGGTTGACATTGCTCATGCTTAAAATATGCATTAAGTTGAACATTTCGCTGGAAAATATCCAATCCATTTTCGGATTCTTTTTACAGATGGCCGACCAATAGTTCTTAATTATGACCCTTACAACGACGTCTATTTTGTCTGTGTCGCCTGTCCAAGGACATTGCTTGTATGCCATTGAACTACGTCATTTAACATGTTGGTATAATACATGTTATGACGTCATGCAATGATTAACGAATATATATCTCTAATTATTCTTTAAGTTTATATTAGTGGAAAAAAAAATACAATGGAATATAGGTAATCGTTTCATTGGATAAAACAACATGATTTTTCTTTTTAATAATTGTAATACTTTACTAGGCTAGCTGAGAGTCATAATATTCAAATGTGTCAACTCGTTTCATATTTCCATTCCAAACATATTCTTATATAACATGCTAATTATGTTTCCTCTTTTACCCGCTTTGAACAGTATTCACTTACATTAAGGACCTATTTCAAGCCTATTGTATTAGGGGACGGGGGAGAAAATTGTTGAAGGTAATTGTAAATCACTGTTAGATATACAATTGCATGAGGAAATGGTGCTATTAAATTTTTTATCAGATGAAGTCAACATGTTAAAACATTGGAAACATGTTTTGCATTAGTTGTGTTTTGGCTTTATTTTTATTCTAAAACAATGTCATATCAATAAAGTATTTTTATTTAGTACAGGTAACTTGTTAATTGGTTGTTTTCTTCTTCATAAATGTAAGAAATTGTTCAATATAGCAATGCTATTGAAAAAAATCTTTACTCTAGCCTCAATTTATATACATGAGCTTATCGGTAATGTAGCATCTTAGCAGAAAATAAACAAGCTGTTCGTGCCTTTTCAATGACCATATAACGTTGGGAAATAGGTCCTTAAGAAGTATATAATATCAAAGGTATATAATATCAATATATACACAATTTGCATGATATTATTTACAATTTAACTTCGGTTATTTTTGGTTGACTGTGTTCTATAAAAGCTTCATTTCATGTTAGACTTTTATACGTAATTTTAACAATCACTATCTTTTAAACACCATATATTACACCTACGTTAAAAGAAGTTTAGAACTGGACTGTTGCAAACAACTGCATAATTTTACTTACGAAAAACTTTGTTCTCTAGAAAACATTCATCCTCAAGGCTGTTTCAGAAATAGCTTGTAACGTTTTTGCCACACGCAATGAGAACTTGATTTAATAATAGGAAACATACTGTATGTATGATTTGATAAATTCAAAACCATACCAAATTATTACTCTTCATTATAAAACCCATTTATGTTGATTACATAATTATTTAATGTATCACGTGATAGGACTATACCAGGTAACAAAAGGCAACATTTGTCCTACTAATGCTCAAAGAATTTGGTTGTGAATCAAAGGCTATTTTGATCATATAGCACTTGCCAGTTTGAATTATGGTGGCGTCAGGTTATACACAGAAAAAGTGTTATGACGTGTGCTACATGTGAATTACTTTCTTATTATTTGAATGTTACTTTCATTTGTACAGCATGTTGTTACGGGTAAAATGTAACAAGAAGGGTAAAATGTAACAAGAAGGGTAAAATGTAACAAGAAAGGAAGTACAACCAGCAACAACTGTTTTTAAAATATAATCAACAAATGTATTTATATACTAAAATAAAAATTAAAACAATATTCACTTACTGAAAATACATATAATGGATCCAGTATTCCTTTAAAATCCAATATACGAATAAAATCCAAGGAGTATTAGCAAGTTCACTTCAATTCTTTCCTGGTGTATTAATTCACTATAGTCCAAATGTCCAAATAATCCAATAATTCAATATGTTACTAGATAAGCACAATATTATCTTTTATCCTCTCACAATATACTTTAATTCACAACAACCAATATTTGTAAATTCTCAATTAAAATAATTAACCAGATATTCAAACGTTGACTAATACTGAAAACCAAACAATCAAAAGGTTGCATTAATACTATCATGGAACATTCTAGATTAAATTTCAGTATGATAAGCAATATATTTTTAAATAACCTTAACAGTCATATGATGTATCACATAATGTAAACAATAATCTAGAAATTACTAGAAGTCTGGCCTAAACATGGTACACAGTAGCAAACACCCCAACTATTTATATATGTGCTATTAAATAGAAACAACTTGACAACTGGATCAACAAGCATGTACACTTCTTTAGCATTATATACATGATGGTAACAATGTTATTTACGTATGTGACACAAACGTAAAGGATAAACATATTATTCATGTTAAAATAATACACCTGTGCCATATATGAAATGTATACATATGTATTTAATATGAAACTGCTATACATAACATACATAATATTATATACCATTTATGTAAATTCTGGTTTGCAGTTTATTGCAATACATATATTTCCAAAACATCAAACCATTTTGAATTCAAACCAAATCATATTTTCTGTTGAAATGTTGAAAATATCCCCACCCCAACCTCCGATGTAATTGATGCCTTCGTCTTAAAAGTCATTTGTTATTTAAACATGTTAATGATTGCATTTAGCAGTGGTTCTATAACACTGATAATAATAAAGTCTCTTGTTTACATAGATAAAGACTGTTCAGGATTACAAAACTAAACAAAACTTATGTCTCTACGAATAACTTTGAGATATCGTTTTCTTCCTGGTAACTGCACGTATCGTGTTAGTTTACCTGTCACTGTCGCAAAACATAACATTAAGGCCTGAACTGAACGCATCGTTATCTCTGTATCAACCCTGTTAAGGTTGTGATGTCATATCTTATCTTTTATTCATATTGTAGATGTTTGTTTCTGTGGTACATTTCATGTTCGACTTTTACATCTACTTTTTATGTTGAATAAAATCGAATATCATCATGCAATCAACTTAAATAAAGGGAAAGGGAACTAAAACCAACTTTGACCTACTTTTGCCATGAGTTATTTACGGTTTATATGTGCGTTGTGTGTGTGTGTTTGTGGGGGAGGGGAGGGGGTGGGGAGAGGGGGGTGGTGTTAACGTTAATTGACGATCATACAATGTCAAGCATTCACATCGGATCATATTCATACACTCATTATTTAGTTTCTTTCAAGAGCCGCCCAAAAGAAAGAGGAAGGAAACATAGTAATCCGGTAAGCGTCCAATGATTTCGATCAAGTAGGCGATTCTGATTATTTAGCTTGCTCGGGGTCTATACTATGCAACATGGGACCGTTCGACTTACGTACCAATTTGGGGACGAGAATCCCAGTGGTGCCGGTGAGACTCAAACCCGTCATCATCTCCAGATTCAGAAGCTATCGTGTCATCCACCGGTCTCTAAGACAATATTGTCCATGATGCCACGTTTGTGGCCCGACACCTTTTTATATTTCTTAATAACACATGTTTTGACAATCTGGACCACGAGACATAACCATTAAGTGGTCCCCGCTTGGTCAGGGGGCAAAGAATAGGGCCACTGCAGATCCCTTTGGAGGGGTAGGCAGAGGGGTAGAATCCCCCCAAATTCATGTTCATTTTGTCATTTTTTGTTCATGTTCATTAAAGGTCTTCATCATGATCCCTGCATTGTTTCAGGTGCTATCTCGCTCGCATCAAAAGAGCAGTGGCAGAAAAACAATAAACGTGGCTCCAGCGTAAATGGAGTTTCTACGATAGAATTTGCAGCAACTCTACAGTTCAGGGTGAGAAGGTTCTAGGCCCATTTTCCATATTTTATCTTGATGTACATGGAAGATGAGCCTGGCATGTTCATGCCTGTTAGGCGCCATATAACCTTTCCATGTGTTGGTGCGCCTTAAAACAAATTCAATTCAATTAAGTGGTCCCGCCTTAATTGCATTACGCGACGAGAAAGCTTATATTAGCAGGATTTTATAAGGGATATTTCGACAATAAAACACCTTTGTACCATAGCTGTAATAGATTTCCTTTGTTCCTGCTTATGCTACTATTTCCATAACCCTGAAGGCCTAAGTCTAGACCGTGAAATAACTGCCAGTATATTTCAGCCGTGCTATAACTGACAGATTTGGCAGTTATGCCATGGTATACCCAATGACCTTTTGTAAAGGGCGTTCTTTTGCGAGTTAAATAACAAGAAAAAGTGAAAACAAGAGTATCATCAATGGTTTTTATTGAGGATAAAATCAGCTTTTTACATGAAATAATTGTTCGTTTTTTAAAATCAAATTTATGTGAAATGATTGCTCGTTTTAGACCGATTATCCTCGTAATTTTGTACTAAACACAAACCTGATTTTCTTTGCAAGTGAAATCCGTTAATTGAAACAATATACACAAAAAAAAATACAATTTTATCAAACTTCTATGAATCGTGAATTACGAGGATTACAGGTTTATAACGAGCAATCGTTTCATATAAATTTGATTTTTAAAAAACGGAACAATTATGCCGACCCCACATTTGCTTTCGATGTTCTGAAAAAAAAAGATTTATTTCGGATACAATGTCAAACGAAATATTGCCTAATGGCACATCTAAAAGATTTATTGCAAGCAAATCTAAAATCAAAACTTGCGATAGCTCAATATGTGCATCACTGTCAATTAATGCTTTTAGTTCCGAAAATTCTGTTTCTAGATTCGCCGCTATCTCTCAAAATTAAATCATCGCCGTCATCCATTTCGACTGCTAGTTCAACACAAAAATAAACTTCTGTGTAAATGTTGTTGACGAAATCGCACCAATCGACTACATATTACCAAATATGGAAAACACGACTACACATTACCGAATATGGAAAACAGACAGCACTCTTTGACTTGTGATTTGCGCAATACTATGCTAGGGCTATTGGCTGCAACAATGAAAACATGCGTCCTGCACATGACGCCTGACCATTCTATTTCTTGATTGGTCGAGCCTTTTTTAACTGAAAATTGCAACGCCCTAAACTCTTTTTGCACATGCGTAGTTGGATAAATGTATAAGGTACAAAACATTTATAGCAGATTTTTCTCGTATATACGATTTATACTACACTCTCGGGTCAACGGCTCTCGAGAAGCAGTATAAATCGCATATAGTCGAAAAACAATGCTATAAATATTACTTAAAAACGTTTTTTACTGAAAACAATGCGATAACCTGTTTAAAATTACCTAATTTTACATTATGCAAACTTTTGAATCCGAAATCAACCCCGTTGTTGCTAATTGGAGTAGGAGTTGGATGGGTATGAAAGTGAATACTCGGACCATGTAATGAATAAAAAACGTATTTTCCTATTACACTGTCCCATTTAAATAGAGATTGCAATAGGGTAAGAGTGAAGTATTTTACACCATTGAACATGGTTAAAACCAGCGGCCTTTCTGCTACCAGTAGTTCCAAATAAGAACACACTTGATGTCAATCCTTCTATATTTGTGGTGCCGACCATAATTATATTTCCATGACTATTACATGTATTATATATGGGTTTTTTTATTTTGAATTCGTATTGTCAGTTGACTGCATTCTGTGAATGCTACATTTCCTAAACGTTGACATGTGAAACTCACAGACGTGTATAACTCACAGACGTGTATAACTCACAACTCACAGACGTGTATAACTCACAGACGTGTATAACTCACAGACGTGTATTTCCATTAAGCACTTTTGCGAAGTAGCGAAAAATGATTTTGGTTATTTATTTAAACGATATTTGTCAATATATATAATAACTTTATTCAGCATTTAACATTCATTATTAATTAACTACTTAATATCTGCCGTGGTTTGCAGGTATCTTCACGCATCATATGGTGAAAACAAGGCCAATATGGAAAGAAACTCGGCCAATATGAGAAAACACGGCCAATATGAAATTCAAGCAGTCTGATTGGATAAGCCAACACGGTCAATATCACCAAGGCTTTGTTGTCTTTAAGGACGTCATTGTGAACGTCGCAGCTATGTAATTTAGACAATCAAAATAATTAAGGTTTGATTATTTGTAAATTCGGTTATATCGACCTCGCTGAAATATAGATATAGAGTATCATCACGTTCGTGTGTGATTTCCCAAGCACCGTCGAGTGGTAACAGTGGAAGGTTTATTTGAATCAGATACTTGTTATTAAATGTTATATTGAACATATATCTCTTCTTTTTTCTTACCTGTAAATGATATTTAAAACATCGGAATAAAGAGAGATATTAAGTAGTTAATTAATAAAAATGTCATTAATTAAGTGTTTTTCATACTGACCCAGTTATTGGTCCTCGGACTGTCATATTTGCCCGCGACCATCGGCCTTGGGCCAATATGACAGTCATTGGACCAATAACTGGGCCAATATGAAAACACTTAATTAATAACATCATAGTACAAAGTTTATAGCCTACACACACTACATATACAATACAGTGAGAACATCAAAGAAAAATGTGAGAAAATAAGAAAAACAACAACAAAAAAACAAACAAAAAAACGTGGCATACAAAATCTACATTGAAGTTTACAGAGAAGCGTTACGGCTTTTATTTTTCTTTCTTTTTTTTAAATGGAAAAATATATGAAAAACGAATTGTAACGTAACGACATAAAACCCAATGACACCCCAATGACACACATTGTCTGAATTAGCAGAGTCGTGATTAATTGAATTTTATGGAAATAATTAATGTAAGATCGTGATCCAACCATCATTATTTATAACGCATGTCGATCTTTGTCGTCGATACAGATCTGACGGGTTTGCTTGAAAATACACGGATTGGAGTGATGACAATGTCTAATGTTTTGCGAAAATAATTTGCAGAGTTAAAACAAAGAGTTGACACAAAAACTCACTTAACACATCATTTATCACGCAAACTCATTTTAAAGGAAAATAACAAGAAAACCCATAAGAGTGACAAATAGCTCGTCTCATGCAATTGTAATAGTAGTATCAGTGTTACTATCCGAGTGTAACAATTGACATTAGCGAGGTGTTATTGATGAAAAACAAAGTAATTGGATATGTTTAATGACGTCCACACAATTTCCGCGGACATTTCTCAGTAAATCACGACACATTCCTTGTACATTACTGTGCTACGTGTTGTTGAAATATAATATGCTGAATCAATTTGTTTTTCTCCATCTTATATAATAATGTATGACACCAGATTTTATTGTATACATTAACGAAACTATTTCCAATTATTTGAAGACGAAATTTGCTTCAGAAAAAGAGTAAGAAAGGAGAAATTTGGAGATGGCCGTAGGAACAAGAAAGATACAACATATTGATTTGAAACTGTTCATGAACGGTAGTGAAAAACATTTGCTACCGTTCACGCCCTCAAGCTCCAGGAAACCTTGTTGAACGTCATATAAATATATAGACTAAACAACACTGATATAGTTAAAATCAACCTCATGACTTTAATGAATATTCCTGTATCACCGTTCCTATTATTTTTCATATAAATCTGTTATTATAGGAATTGATGTTGAAAGCAAGGGATATATTGTTTTACCTCCATGAATATAGAAGATTGACCCTCACATATCCGCCTCAATGTTATACGAAAAGCATATGAGAACATACGTTCAAACATGTTTAAATTTAAACGAGTACACATTAAATTCACCTGCATCAGCTTCATCGAAGTCTATAGACTATGCTAGGGTTTATATATAATATATATTAACCACTGCTGATTGGTTAGCATTGTTTTAGTATACATTAATATAACTTAAAAAAGTGATGACAGGGGAACTGTCAATATCACACAATAAGGATCACAAGATTATAACATATGCACATACGTCTCCGTTCCTTGTCATTGGCATTGAACCGGTGTAAACTCCCCGGTAGTCCCTTTTGCCACAGACCGTTCCAAGGCGGTACCCCTGTTGTCAACCCTTATATGTGATGTGCTGTGTTATTGAATGTGTTTGTGATGTACTTTTTGAATCACCCTTGCGTTGTAATACTTCTGTATTCTGTGAATGCTACTCTTCCTGCTGGACTTAAATCTTTTCTTTATATAACATGGAGACAGAAAAGTAAACTGTGCTTTAAAGCATTTGCTACAGTGAACAATTCAAATGAATAATAACACCTATTTCTCCATAAAAGCATCCATAAAATATGTTATTATATTTAAACCATGTCTATTTGGTTCGAATGTTTTGACATGCAATAGTATAATGGAAAAGATGATGGTAAATGGAAGTCATCATCCAACTAATGGGTCCTTAGACGTGCATTCTGTGCAAATACTCCCTCGTTCCAAAACGTATTAGGTAAGATAGAGAAAACAGTTTGAATTTCCAAACAACATATTAATGATTTGACTTAGACGGACACTTTTTCGGAATAGCACGAACGTAACGGAAAATGACAACTACACGTTTAACATCATTTTCTCCTTTGCTGGCTAATAATACAAATCCGTAGTACAATGAATTGATCAATTCAAAGTTAGTGCGTGTAATATAGGTATAGATAAGGCTATCGCTGTATATAAGGCTTTTGATCATGTACTTAAGGCAAATATGAGAGGTTTTACGCAACATGGCCGTAAACCCGTAAATAAGTGGGGTGGGGGGACTTTTACTGAATCAATGTTTTTAATCCGATGAGCAACATCAATAACAAAAAAACATCACTATCCTAATCATTGAAAAATAAGTTATCCAACATGTTATTCGCGAAATTGGGTCTTCCGAATTGACAATCCGTATACCTTACCATTAGACCAACTGATAACCATTGTTTTAGGGTTAACTGTATTTTTTTCGAATATATACGTTGGTTATTTCTCATTGTTATTTCAGCAACAATACACAGTAATTTTTCAGTTTATGCATTCAATAACACACACGAAATGAATAAAGAATAACGTCTACAATACTAACAGTATATCAATAAACATCACACTATTGACCAGTAGACAATGCAGCACAGTGCTTAAGCATATAAATTGTCAATCCAAAAGTCTTGGGTTCGAATCTCGCATGAGCTATAATATTTTTCAGTGAACGTGGGTGTGTTTTATATTTCTTTGTCAGTCAGAGGTAAACAAATGAAAGAGGTTCGCAAACTACCTTATATACGGTTCCCAGCTATGTTGTATTACCTTAAATGTGTCAGTAAACCAAGCTTTAACCGCTCCCATTTGCTTTAGGTATACGCCCACTAGCTCTAGATAGAGCTATTCTAACTCAAAATACTATTTAGAAGAAGCAAAAATAAGAAGCACTAAAGTATTATACGTAGCTCTTTTTTAAGGGGAGACAACGGAGGCCACGCCTGAAGACTAGTCCGTATGTAGAAATACCATAGAGCTCACATTTAGTTGCTTTTCCTGACAGTCAATCAGGTGAATGTGATATTTTTGAATATGTTTCAGGTTTCCTGAGTACTGGTGACGACAGTGCGGAAGGAAACTACGCATTATGGGATCTGCTGGCCATTCTTTTTTGGGTGAAGGAAAACATCGAGCGGTTTGGAGGAGATGCTGACCGTGTAACTTTATTTGGACATGGTCATGGCGCAGCCCTTGTAAACCTGCTGCTCTTTACCGAAAGTGCTAGAGACATGGGTAAGATGACATAATTATCTGCTACGTGAAACACTAAATATTGAGTACATGTAACCGTCATTAACCCGCTACATATACATAATGGACTGTTCTTTCTTTGAATTAAGGTCATTCCATTTATGTGACAAAAGGAGTGTTATGGGGAATGACTGATCAGCAGCCGAACATTGTAAACCCTGATTCTCGCAGGCTGATCTCGGTTTACAATGGACGTAAAGGCTATTATAGTCGTGCTTAGCGGGTTAATGGTTAAACATATGAGTGTGTATTTAGTTTTCTTAGTAACGACAGCTATTCTATAAAAAAAGGAAATACATAGTCATACAGCATGGCTATAAATTGTTTTGGATGGGACCCTTTCTCGTTGGTAACTAGGGAAACAGCACATCAACAATTTTTAATGGGTTGTCTGAAATGGCAAAAGTGTCATGATCAAAGGTTAGAACAGTCTACTTTTTCTGGAAGTGCTATCATACCAAATATGTAATTCTCTAATAAAATGGTGTGTGATTTTGTAAGTGAAGTATATTACTGAAATGACATCAACGCTTAATGTAGAATAACTGGGCATTTGAGAATCGACGATGTTCACATCTACCGCTCAAAAATTGTTTGTGGCATATGTTTTCCATTAGGCACTATCTTGGCGTATTATTAATCAGTTGAATTAATGTGCTCACATGGGAAATCACTAGCCTTGTAGGACTTTAAAGCTGTCTGTGTCTTTGTTTCGTTTATATTTTCTTCTCCCTCGTCCCATTATTTTCCAATTCATTGCCAACCGTTACACGCAATAAATGGACCAGATGTTATTCGGAGTATATTATTCGGAAAAATAAAAAAACATTGTAAGACATTTGCACTTGGAAGTTACATATTAAATAGTTGTACCGTATTTTATTTATCAATCCAAGTTCGTTCCTTTAATACATAAGAATACTTCCGTTTGTTGAAAATTAATTTCACCGAATATTGTGCCATGAAAAAACAGTAAAGTGTGTCCCCAGTCGCACCTCTGACTAACACCATCGATAAACAAGTAAGGGAATGCGCAGTAAATATTTTAGAGTAGACTGTATATGTCATGAATGTAATGCCTATTTAAAAAAATATCTACTTTAAAATGGTTAATTACAAGCATAATATGAATAGTTTTAGTTAGCTAGATGTAAATTGTTGTAAAATTAGCACTTTACTTATCGATCGATTTACGCTCTGTCAATTTACTTGAAATGGTAGTATCTGATTGGTCAATATATTCAGCCTCGTTCCCAGGTAAACGACGGAGAGTACCAGACGGCTTACAAAGGGTACCACTGTATACCTCTGGCAAATGGGAATATCACTACAATGCACTATGCAAAACTAAAAACGTGATATATTTTCCCATATAGATTTACACCATTACCTCAGAATGTTAGACATCAAGACATCGTTCAAATTCGCTATGAAGACTGATTGTCACCACCTTGCTGTGGTAACAGACGGAGAGTGCCTCGCTAACTCAAAATGTTAGACAGTAAGACGTCATTCAAATGCACTATATATATATATTCACTATACGGATGAACGACTGATTGTCACCACCTTGCTGTCTACTAATCGTAAATGTAAATTCAAGTCTACGTCGACCGTAATCACTGAAAATGGCAGCGTTGTTATACTAGTTCTACGAACAGTGTAAGCGGTGGACACTTGCTTTATTCCCTAAGTTCTAGTTATGCATCTATTAACTAGTACACGATTTATTATCGCAGATTAATCAAAGGATCTTACAGGGTAAGAATGAGGTTTGGTGCATCCTTGAACCGGTTTAAACTCTCCGGTGGCCCCTTTTGCCACTGACCGTTCCAAGGCGGTACCCCTGTTGTCAACCCTTTTATCTTTGTGATGTGCTTTTTTACTGAATG
>JAWPHD010014929.1:0-58277 GCA_037043455.1 Cyrtodaria siliqua
ATTAAAACTAGATGTTAGAATTTTATTTCCTGTAAAGTCATGTTCCATTGTTCCCTAACCTAAAAATATGTGTCAATGTTCTCTTTTCCCCTGAAAATAACAGCCATTGTTAACAGCCATTGTTAACAGCCATTGTTCCCTTGTTCACCAAATATAAATGGCCATTTCCCCCAAAACCCCTGAGAGGACCTCATTATTGTGTTACTTTCAATTGTATTGTTCTTTCACCTCTTTCATTGAGTTTTATCTGTTTAAAATTTACTTTCACATTTTCTGTGCTCGCCTCAAGGTTTTACCTTAGTTCATATTATTCAATAAATGACAACTTAGCAAAGTTTCATTCGACATTTATACCAAAGAATGACCGTGCTTACCTGAGTGTTTGTTTGTTTGTTTTTCGGCTTTATCCTGTGACTGATTTTGGTTCACCAATTAGTGTAGATTTTGGTTCACCAATTAGTGTAGTCAAGTAATATATACCTGTTTGTTTGTGTCACGGCTTTATGATATGATTAGATGTGATTTTAGCTCACCAATCAATGATTCCCAATCAATGACTGATTAATTAGTTTGTGTTTTCCGAATTGATAAGCATAGATAAAACAATTGAAACATGCGATTTTCACAGCACGTGTTATTCGAATGACACCGTAATTATTTTTAGATTAGGGTTCGGTATCGTAAAAAAAGGTAAACAAATGGCTGTATCTTCATTAATAAAAGAAACCAAGACTGGAAATTACATTTATAATGAGGTTAGTTAGTTTATAAATGCTAAACTTTACATAATTAACGCGTTGAACCCTCGTATCGTTCAAAAACTAGGGGTTCGGAGATTTAGGGTTCGGAAGTGGGTTTTATACCCTTAGCGATGAATAAAATAGCAATTTTGCTACAAATACTTTAATTAAGGCAATCAAATACTAACCATATATATATGTACATTAAATACATGCATACCAGTTAAAATTGTAACGGTATGATTCGTTTATTGTCAGTTATACGTATTTTTAATTTCCGTAAAGGGTTCGGGGTTCGGAGGTGCGGGGGTTCGGAAGTGGTTTTTATACCCCTTCCAGGATACTACCCGGAAGTAAACTTCTTGAGCTAAAGAGCGAAAAATCAGGGGCAGATAACAACACTTTCCGGAAAGTGCTATATGGCCTAAAATGTGCAAAAAATGGCGTAAAACACTATTCAAGCAAACAAAGTTAGTTGTGTTATCTTTTTCTTACATGTTGTTGATTAATGTAATATATAGTTTAGGAAAATCCATACCATATTACTTATTTGATGACCAAGTATTACCCTTGATCCATGTTTTTACTGAGTATATTTTCACATAGTCCGTATTAACCATCAACAGTGAAGTATTGACCTCGACCGCTCAATAGTACCCTATTTCGGGTCAATGTAATTATTTTCATTGATAAATAAGTTTTAGCTATTGACCTTAGGAAAAATAGATAGGTTTATATGATAAAATGTGATTTAAATGATAAGCATTAACATTTTAGAATGGAAATGAATACGATTGTAAATTAAGTTGGTAAGTATGCGAACGTTGTCAATATGGGATGGTATATGAGTGGTTTTATTGTCTGAGAATGTATGTTTCGCCAAATCTTATATTTGATTTATATATATAGATATTTCTAAAGCAATGCTTGATTTGTCATTTTTGTAATATTAATGGGTTACACCGTGATTAAAAAAAAATCTTATATTATTGTCAAACAAGACTCCCAGAAGTGATATATTGTGATTGAATTATTGCGCGATATTACTATTCCGTATGAATGAATTGTTTGAAAATAATTTCTAATCTTTATAGATATTAAACATCGAATCATAGCAAACATAGAATGATAAGAAATACATAATATTTGTTGAAACAGTTCTTATGCGCCTATCGCTGATATCGATTGCAATATTTATAGGTTATAATTGGGATATACATGTATTGCATACTCATTGACAAGCTTCGTTTACTTTCACTGTAACAGGAAATGTCAATATTTGCCCATATTGACGTGTTCATATTGACGTATTGTAAAACCTTTGTACTGAAACTACTGTTTTTCATACTCGTTAGGGATAGGTCCAATTCGCAGTTCATTTGATAGTATGTTTGTCATTTGATGTAAACGATAGTATTTTATTTCATTGTGAAAAATTCCCACAAATTTACGACAGTATGTTTGATTCTAAATGTTTTTTTTCTTTTCCAACTATTCTTTTATGTGTTTAAAAGTGTGTACGCAATAAAGAGATTATTTATATTTGTATTTGTAGGTTGTTAGATCTGTATGGGAATATATGCACGAGTTCTTCGGCATAACAATATTGCGTGATTTTAGCAGCGCAATATGTATACACGGAAGAACGAGTGCATATATCCCAATACAAATCTAATAACCTTTTTATTGCATACGCATTTTTCTTATAAAAACGAATAATTAGAAAAAAACAATATGCTTTACATTTAATTTTCATCAAAAACCTTTTACTTGAAACAAACATACTGTCGTAACATCGTGAATATTTTTTCACAATGAAACAAAAATACTACAATGTTTACATCACATGACAAACTTCCTGTGACAGGATTTGCCAATTGCACCAATCCTAAACGAGTATGCATAATAGTAGTTCCAGTACAATGATTTTACAATACGTCATAATATGAACACGTCAATATCGGTGAATATTGACGTTTCCTGCTGCACTGAAAGTAAAGTAAACCGAACTTGTAAATGCGTGTGCAATAATAGGATATGCACTTGTTCTTCAGCGTACACATATTGCGCTTTTATTACGCGGAAGAACGAGTGCATATATTCCAATAGAAATGTAATAACCTTTTTATTGCATACGCATTTTTAATATAAAAACGAATAATTAGAACAAAACAATAGGTTTTAACATTTTATTTTCATCAAAAACATATTTTTGTAAACAAATATACTGTTGCAACATCTTGGAAAAAAAATCACAATGAAACTAAATACTATAATGTTTTCTCATGACATGAACTGGCAACTGCACCAATCCCTAACGAGTATGCCAAACAGTAGTTCAAGTACAACGATATTACAGCACGTTACTAGGAACACGTCAATATGGGCGAATATTGACCTTTCCGGTGAATATTGACGTTTCCTGTTTCAGTGAAAGTAAACGGAGTAAATGCGTATGCAGTAAAACAACCTATAACACACCCTGAAAAATTTACCACAAAACTGAGATAATTAACAAAAATAAAAATAAGTGTGAATATCTGTGAACACAGGCTTTTATACTGCAAGCAATATCGGAAATAAGGACTTATACCTATAACAATTAGTACATAGTTTCAATCAAAAATGATATGTTTCATCCTACTGTTATCTCGCAGAGAAATCTAAGATCTGCTTACGAATTAAATTATATAACGCCAAGACCAAACAAAGAACTATTTAAAGGGAGTATGTCATACGCTGGAACAATTGTGTGGAATAGCATTCCTTCATATATTAGAGAATGTACTTCTTTAAAAAGCTTTACATCTAACTGCGTTAAATGGCTGAAAACACAATCATAATGTAATTATTGTAAAAGTATTGTTATGTTTGGCAGTTTTAGATAATTATTGACATCTTGTGTACTGTGTGGTACTTTATTATGCACATCACCACCTCAAACCATGTATATAATTATGTATATATATTACGAATGATGTGTGCATATAGTTGTAAATGTGTGTGCATGTGTGTGTATTTGCATGTATGTATGCGCAATATTGTAAAGGAAATATCACTGTTTTGTTATATATGTTTTACATTGTACATGTATATGTATGACTTTGCAGAGGGCCCCAAGGGAGATTAGTGTTGGCTAATTGGGTCACCCTCTATAAATAAAGACATTCATTCATTCATTCATTCAATTCATACCGTAATATCGCGAATTAATATTCGATATATGAAATAACACATGTCACTTCTGGGAGTCCTTCTAGCAATATTAACACACGGATATTCCTAGATGTAAAACACGAATATTACTAGATGTAACACACGGATATTAATAGATGTAACACACTGATATTACTAGATGTAAAACACGATTATTACTAGATGTAACACACGGATATTACTAGATGTAAAACACGAATATTACTAGATGTAACACACGGATATTAATAGATGTAACACACAGATATTACTAGATGTAAACACACGAATATTACTAGATGTAACACACGGATATTACTAGATGTTACACACGGATATTACTAGATATAACACACGAATATTACTATATGTAATACACGGATATTACTAAATGAGAAGTTAAGGATTGCTTTTAAACACATCTATGTTTTCTTTTTAAAAACAATGTTGGATGCTTTAAAAAAACATATAGATCTGTATTTGTTTTAGAAACAATATTGGAAGAACAATATCAATATTATAATGGAGATTATTTTTAAAGATATTCATATTTAGATATCATTGATAAATTATTGGAATTACATATCAATAAGCGTGAATGAATATAAACAAAATAATAATTATTATACAAAATAATAATCAACATAGAATCTAAGTACGTGTATAAAGTAAAGGCAATGTTTGAGCAAGTGGCATGTATATGTAAGAACATTCTGACTAAAAAATTGTTTTACTTTTTGAAGCTGGATATTTTGGTGGCGGTGCCGGCGGACGTGGGGGTGGAACTGAAGGTGGAGCGGGGTGGAGTAGACTGGTTATCCCACTACCAGCGAAGGAAGTAGTTGCTGTCACTGTGGGAGAAGCCGGGAACCCGTCATATGGATTTCCAGGTCCTGGTTTGGTCGTCGTTATGTGGGGAGATTTCCGTGCAGACGACTTTGTGGATGAACACGATGTTATCAACAAATGTGTTTTATAAATGTTTAAACAATTAACGTGGCTTTAATTATAAAATAGACATTCAGTGTGAGTTTTTGGTATTGGGTAGCCTGTGTTACAGTTTGTGCAGTACTTTAAAAGCTTCTCCTGAAATTTTACTCGAAAACGAAATTATTACAGTAATATTAACAGAAGTTAGTATATTTATAGTTAAGAATAAATAAACGTGAACAAATATAGAAGTATAAAGCACTTTAATGGCATTTAAAACACGAACTTGAAGGTTTGCGGTCACAACTTGGTGATATAGTTGTCGCCAATTACCTAAAGCAGTAATTGGTATTGAAAGTCACACACGTTTGGTAGTATACACAATATTAGATTGAATTTAAAACATACACACACTATTGATCATTAGAAAAGAGCTCAACAGTGCGTGTTTAATGTTGGTTATATAACACTAAATCAGCCGGATCACAGACCTAATAACAAATTATTAATATGTCTGTGGCCGGATACATACTCGCCCGGTGCAGACGAAAGGAGTACTGATAATATAGTGCCAATACCTTTTTCTAGTATTAGATATATAATAGTATACAACCGAAGAAATGTTTCTTAGAAGATATTCACCCTCTCCATTATGCAATTAAGGTTTTATTCCACACCCAGCTAACCCCGTTTTCGCGTCTTGGAAAAGGGGTTGGATGGGGTATGATAGGTAATACTCGGACCACGTAATGCCCCATTTCCTTGTTGATGTTTAATAGCAGACATGTTATTAGCATGATAAAGTAAATTTCCCAGAATTCTAACCAGGTTTGAGATTTCAACAGGTTGTCAACATTCTCACTTTACTATGGAACCGCGCATGGAGGCTCATTTAGGCTATTATAACCTATTGTGTAATCATATATAAATAATAAATATATTTATCACTTGACGTCCCTTGTAAGCAGTGTCGAACACCCATTTAATATTCTATTGTATGACACACGTGTAATACAACTTGGAACGATTTTGATTGGTTGAGTTAAACCTGTAACACTACGCAAGTTTATTAACTGAAACTATTTTATTTATTACAAATTCACCCAGATCTGAGTCATAAACTTATTATTTATGACTTATTGTGCTTATAAAAATAATGCACATTATACAAAACATTGTTGTTGGTTTGTTAAAAAGTTGGCGTAAACTGCTATTTTGTAAAGAGGTAAAACTAGTCTCGATCATCCAGACCTAGCGCTCGCAGTCAGCTTGAATGTGTCTGGATGATAGAGACTAAGGTAAAACACGAACTCTTTTATACGCAACGTTATGTGTGAGACGCGACGTTATTACGACGTCACATATTTTATGACGTTTTGGCGCTAAAGTGTGTCTGACGTCGTGGCGGTTCTATGTCCATCTGAATTAATATTTTTACTAATTTGATTGCAATGTTATGTGATAAAAAGGATCTTAAACTCGTTCCTATTCAATTATAAGATTTATGAAACTCGTTATGAATTATTTTTAATTTAAGTAAACTTTCAAACTATTTTACTTGACGTGATTTATTCGTGAAAATGTGGCTCGTCTTGAATCACCAACCTCGCGGTTAACAGTCGCACACGCTAACCAATTGCGCCACAGAGACATATTTTTGTGGGCAAACATAATAGTGTTGTACCTGTGCAAATTCCGTGTATTGTAATGTATTAAACTTAGAATACGTGCCATATAGGAACTTAGAATATATGCCATACATAAACTTAGATCATGGCGGGGATTTCTTTATTTACACTGTCCTGTTTTAATGGGATGACAGTAGGGTTTGGTGCACCCTAGAACCGGTTTAAACCCCCAGTGGCCTTTGTTGCCACTGACCGTTCCAAGGCGGTAGCCCTATTGTCAACCCTTTTGTGTTTGTGATGTCGTTTGCATTTTTTATTACTTTTGCCTTCTCGTTTGTCTGTTTGCGTGTTTGTTTTTGTGTTTTGTGGTTGACTGTCGTCCTTGTATGCTGCTTTCCCTGTCCAATATTTTTATCTTTCTTTAGAAGGGTTTGCAAAGGTTTAACATACGTTTATAAACCAATTAGTTTGCTTTCTAAATACCAGATAAATATACACATGGGAAAGAAACTGCCTGTATACATGTCGATATTTTAAAGCAAATAAAAAAGACATAAACAATGTTATTATAAAAGCGGCATTAATTAGGCATTTAAAGGGACTCATGGCAATCGTGAGTTTTATATCAGGCATTGCAATGTGTGTGTATGTCGTTCGAAGGTTTATAGGCCTTCCACAAGCAAACACGACAAGCACAAGATATCTCACGTATCTTAAATTGATGGGTACAATATAGTCTGGACTGTGATCTGCGTTGAGTGTGTAGGTTGATCTGCTGCTACTGTGTCGTCGGTTCAGTTGATTATATGTTGGTGGCTGTTGCTTCTCCTCTTTGGTTTTCGCTACAGCGGTGAGGTGGGGTGTGAGGGATCTGAACGGCATCGTCTAGGTAGTTGAGTCAAAAAACTACTGGGTGTAGTCCAGGTAGACCAGTTTGGGGCCACACCCATCACAGTATGACCCCTACGCCGCACACACCATCCGACGGTCGGTACATCTTCACCACTTCGGTCTTCAGTCAAATATAGGCCTCGGCGTCGATCCATATTACTGCCTACATACTACTACATACTACTGTGGGGGTTGATCTCAGCTCCGGCCTGCGGACTTCTGACTTCCGAGTTCGGTGTAGCCATCAGGCGATGTATGCTGTGACGGGACGCAGGAGACATCTTCACTCCCGGTCAAATGACACTCAAGCTCCTAAATTCACGGGCTTTTACAGCACCGGTGCAACGGCGCGTCAGGCTCAGCCAAGTTCGACGGAAGGACGACCCGGATACTCCCATGATCTGTTTTATGGTGCCGGTGGTAACTCATACGAGTGTAATGGAAATAGTGAGGCAGAGTCTGAAACAGTTTATGAAGTCTGTATGCAGGACCGGGAGGTGGGGACGGTAATCAGTCTACCGGTAGGTTCGAGCAAGGCAACAAAGATACATTCGTCGCAGATGAACAATTCATTTTATGCACAAAAACTGGATGGGGTTTTCAAAGTTGTGAAGCGAACAATAAAGAATAATTAAGGAAATCTTCATTTTGTACATGTTTTTAATGAAAATAAAATGTTAAAATCTATGTTTTCGTTCTAACCAGTGTTATATTAAAACAAATGTAATACCCTTTTTATTTTAATATAACACTGGTTAGAACAAAAACATAGATTTTACATTTTATTTTCATTAAAATCATTTATTGAAAACAAACATATTCGTGTAACATCGTGCGAAATATTCACAATGAAGCTGAAATACTATAATATTTCACCAGTCCCAAACGAGTATGCAAAATAGTAGTTTCAGTACAATTATTTTACAACACGTCAATATGAACACGTCAATGTGACCACGTCAATATGGGCGAATATTAACGTTTCCTTTTACATTGAAAGTAAACGGAACTTGTAAATGGGTATGCAATAATATATGATATACGACAGTGCATAAGCAAATGCGAGCAACTATTCTGCAAATTTCGTCCTAATGAAAGGGTGCGCTACATCTCGATGAGTTCACGGTATGGTATCTCGAATATATCTAGAAGGAATCCATATTGATTCCGTTATACTAACATGGTGGCGCCGAAAAGGTAACTGTAAAATGGTGTTCTTCATTATATCAGATGATGAGGCCCTCCCAATAAAGATTTTGAATGCAGTCAACATGTTGTTTTTCATTAGTTGTGTTTTGTTTTTATTTTTGTTCTAAAAACAATAAAGAATTATCAACACAGTTTTGTATTTAGTACAGCTGACTTTCTGTTTTCTTTCTTATAAAGGTAAATTACAAAATAGCTTATATTCTGCTATACCATATAGATACTGTTCTATATAACAATGAAACATAAATAACTATAATCGAGCCTCTATATATATACCTTAGCTAATAGGTCATGTAGATTTAAGCAGTAAAAATGCCTGCTGGGCCCGTATTCATAAAGCTTCTTAGTAATTTCTTATCTTAAGTCAATTTTTTAAAGTACTGATTTTAGACGGGTTTTTAATGTTGCTAATAAGGTTATGGATAAATAAAACTTAATATTTACCTTAAAATAGATTGTTTGTAGTGACCCTGAGAGGTTCAGAAGGATATTTAAAAAATATGTAAAACTCTTAAATTTTGACTTTAGTAATATTTTCCACTTGAGTTGCTTTATGAATACGGGCCCAGCTTTTCCTGAATTTAATTGACAGGGTAGCGCTGGGAATTAGGTGCTTAATTGCTTTTAACAATAACAAAAATAGTTTATAAAAAAAATATTCGTCCCTGGGTGGGCTTGAACCACCAACCTTTCGGTTAACAGTCGAACGCGCTAACCAATAGCGCCACAGAGACAGTTGACAGTTTTCCGTTATTTAATCTTGATATATTCGTATCTCATTTATAGCCATTAGACGTGTCATGCATGCGCTTCGGGCAACGCATGTTGTTAAGGTTGACACGTGCTACGGATGTCATAAAGGTTTCATTTTTAAATTGTTTGCGAATTAAATATGCTCGTATTATGATTAGAAGGTGGTTTGCAGCTTTTGTAGACATTGTAGACAAAGCTTATGGTCAAGCACAGAACTGAGTCTATGTATTGGTCCTGTAGTTATGACAGCCTATGTAACAGCCTATAATATAGGATCCTGTCATAACATAAGTAATACTGTATGGATTTTCTGAAACTATATAGTACTTTAATCAACATCATGTACGAAAAACAGAATACGTGGCTGTACGCATTATTGGATCTTGCACGATTTTGTGCGCAACCCTTTCTGACTTAGACGTCCTCTGTATCAGTTTACTTTATTGACAGTGCTGTCGTGGTCGAGGCGTTAACGACATTGTGTTGTAAACCTTCTCGCCTCTCACCGTTACGGGTTCGAATCCCACTTGGTGCTCAACTTGTAACGTAAGTAAGAAAGTGTCGATTCTTACGGTTGGCAGGAGGTATACAGTACTGGTTCTACCAAGGAAAAATGGGTCTGCCTCTACCACGAAAAAAATCAACCGTCATATATGGCCTAAAATGTGCAAAAAATGGCGTAAAACACTATTCAAGCAAACAAAGTTAGTTTTGTTATCTTTTTCGTACATGTTGTTGATTAATGTAATATATAGCTTAGGAAAATCGATACCATATTACTTATTTGATGACCAAGTATTACCATTGATCCAATTTTTTACTGAGTATATTTTCACATATCTATTCTCTAAAATAGGATCTATATTATAACAGTCCGTATTAACCTCGAATACCGCTCGGTCAATAGTTCCATATTTCGGGTCAATGTAATTATTTTCATTGATAAATACGTTTTAGCTATTGACCTTAGGAGAAATATATAGGTTTACATGATAAGACGTGATTTAAATGATAAGCATTAACAATGAATACGATTGGTAAGTATGCGAACGTTGTTAATATGGGATGGTATGTGAATGGTTTTATGGTCTGAGAATATATGTTTCGTCCAATATTATATTTGTTTTATATATATAGATACTTCTAAATCAATCCTTAACTTGTCATATTTGTAATATTAATATGTTACACCGTGATTTTAAAAAAACACTTATATTATTGTTAAAAAAGACCCCCAGAAGTAATATCTTGTGATAGTATTATTTCGCGATATTACTATTCCGTATGAATGAATTGTTTGAAAATAATTTCTAATCTTTATAGATATTAAACATCGAATCATAGCAAACATAGAATGATAAGAAATACATAATATTTGTTGAAATAGTTCGTATCCGCCTATCGCTGATATCGCTTGCAATATTTATAGGTTATTAGATACGTATTGGGAGATACATGTATTGCATACACATTGACAAGCTTCGTTTACTTTCACGTCAATATTCGCCCATATTGACGTGTTCATATTGACGTATTGTAAAACCTTTGTACTGAAACTACTGTTTTGCATACTCGTTAGGGATTGGTCCAATTCGCAGTTCATTTCACAGTATGTTTGTCATTTGATGTTAACGATAGTATTTTGTTTCATTGTGAAAAATTCCCACAAATTTACGACAGTATGTTTGATTTAAATAAATGTTTTTGATAAATATTAAAACCTATTTTTTTCCCATGATTTTACAACACGTCAATATGACACATCAGTATGGGTGAATATTGACGTTTCCTGCTGCATTGAAAGTTAAGTAAACCGAACTTGTAAATGCGTGTGCAATAATAGGATATATGCACTTGTGTAGGAGGCCATGTTGTCCGCACCGGTCATGGTGTCCGCGGATACCATGGCCTAGGCGTAGGAGGCCATGGTGTCGGCAAGGCTATGGTTTCCACAGGGGGCGTCTCACCGTTATGTGATAGAGTGTAAGTTGGTGTTGTAGCCTATGGACATTCGATAATAAGAATAGATCAGGTTCCTGGACTCCTATGTACCATTCCCCTATCTCTGGGGCGGCTCTAAATAACCTTTATTGTCTTCATGAGACATTTAATACACATTCAGCTTTATCTGGGGCGGCTCTAAATAACCTTTAATGTATTGATGAACCGTTAAACAAGATTCATCAATTTACTCATTCTGTCATTATTTCTCTCCCCGCGCTCCCCCCGCCCCCCCCCCCCTCCCCACCCACCACCCCCACACACACATAACACCACCTTACACTCGATCACATAACGTTGAGACGCCCCCTGCGGACACCATGACCTCCTACAACGTGTTCTTCCGTTTACACATATTGCGCTTTTGTTACGCGGAAGAACGAGTGCATACATTCCAATAGAAATGTAATAATCTTTTTATTGCATACGCATTTTTAATATAAAAACGAATAATTAGAACAAAACAATAGGTTTTAACATTGAATTTTCATCAAAAACATATGTTTGTAAACAAATATACTGTCGCAACAATGTCAGAATGAAACAAAATACAAAATACCGGCGAATATTGACGCTTCCTGTTACAGTGAAAGTAAACGTAGTAAATGCGTATGCAATAAAAACAACCTATAACACATCCTGAAAAAGTTACCACAAAACAGCGATAATTAAAAAAATAAAATAATCAATAAACTAAGTGTGAATATCTATGAACCCGAACACAGGCTCTTATACTGCAAGCAATATCGGAAATAAAGAAATAAGGACTTATACCTATATATAACAATTAGTACGTAGGTTCAATCAATTCATACAGTAATATCGCGAATTAATATTCGATATATGAAATCAAACATATCACTTCTGGGAGTCCTTTTAGCAATATTGTCAAGTTTTTGCAAAATTCGCAATGTAACACAGGAATATAACTAGATGGTAAGTTAAAGATTGCTTTAAAACACATCTGTATGTTTTCTTTTTAAAAACAATGTTGGATGCTTTAAATAGATATATATTTGTCTTAAACAGTATTGGAAGAACAACATCAATATTGTAATGGATCATGTTTTTAAAGATATTCATATTTAGATATCATTGATAAATTATTGGAATTACATATCAGCAACCGTGAATGAATATAAACAAAATAATAATCAACCGTGTATAAAGTAAAGGCAACAGTTGAGCAAGTGGCTTGTATATGGTCACATACCACTATTGATTTGGGGCTTCTGATTGGTAGTATAGGGTCTATTAGGGCATATAGTCAGATTGTAAGGTAGATTCTGATTGAATTAAATTATCCAAATCATAACAAATCCCCATAAAACATCCAAAAAATATATTTCCAACATAAAACATGTTCATTTAGGATATTTTGACTGAAATTTGCATTTTTATGGGTACAATTGTACTGAGAGTATATTTGCAAAAAGTAAAATTTCTTCACTGCCATTCTGGGGGTGTCCACCTTCAGTGCAATATTAGAGACTGAAAGCATTACACTACTCCCAATTTGCGGGTCATTTTGGAGTGTCTCTAAGATAGTTCTTTAAAAAACGTTAGGTTATATCATCCGTTCTCATACAGGAATAGGGGTTGTAGGCCAAAAGGCTATAATGGAGGCCTATGGGAAATGCAATTATGGTATTTGATCATATATAAGAAAATTGTTTTTCTTTGTGAAGCTGAATATTTTGGTGGCGGTGCCGGCGGACGTGGGGTGGAACTGGAGGTGCCACCTCCAGCGGGGTGGAGTAGACTGGTTATCCCACTACAAGCGAAGGAAGTAGTTGCTGTCACTGTGGGAGAAGCCGGGAACCCGTCATATGGATTTCCAGGTCCTGGTTTGGTCGTCGTTATGTGGGGAGATTTCCGTGCAGACGACTTTTGTGGATGAACACGATGTTATCAACAAATGTGTTTTATAAATATTTAAACAATTAACGTTGCTTTAATTATAAAATAGACATTCAGTGTGAGTTTTTGGTATTGGGTAGCCTGTGTTACAGTTTGTGCAGTACTTTAAAAACTACTCCTGAAATTTTACTCGAAAACGAAATTATTACAGTTATGGTAATAGAAGTTAGTATATTGTATAGTTAAGAATAAATAAACGTGAACAAATATAGAAGTATAAAGCACTTTAATGGCATTTAAAACACGAACTTGAAGGTTTGTGGTCACAACTTGGTGATATAGTTGTCGCCAATTACCTAAAGCAGTAATTTGTATTGAAAGTCACACACGTTTGGTAGTATACACAATACTAGATTGAATTTAAAACACGCACACACTATTGATCATTAGAAAAGAGCTCAACAATGCGTGTTTAATTTTGTTTATATTACACTAAATCAGCCGGATCACAGACCTAATATCAAATTATTAATATGTCTGTGGCCGGATATAATCGCCCGGTGCAGACGAAAGGAGTACTGTATACTATAGTGCCAATACTTTTTTCTAGTATTAGAAATATAATAGTATACAACCGAAGAAATGTTTCTTAGAAGATATTCACCCCCTCCATTATGCGGTCCTGCCTTAATTACATTAAGCGATGGGATTATATTAGCAGGATATTTCGACAATAAAACATTTTTAAAAACACTTTTTACTGAGAAAATGCGATAACCTGTTTAATATTATCTATTAAATGTTTTAATTTTGCAATATGCAAAGTTTTTATGCCGCAATTAAGGTTTTATTTCACACCCCAGCTAACCCCGTTTTTACTTGTTGGAGAAGGGGTTGGATGGGGTATGATAGTTAATACTCGGACCACGGAATGCCCCATTTCCTTGACGTTTAATAGCAGACATGTTTATTTGCATGATAAAGTAAGTTTCCAAGGATTCTAACCAGGTTTGGGTTTCAACAGGTTGTCAACATTCTCACTTTACTATGGACTCATTTAGGCTATTAAAACCTATTGTGTAATCATGTATACCTAAATATCTTTCCCTTAGCTTCGTCCGTCGGATGGGGACGTAAACCGGGCGGTCCCTTGTATCGGTCTATCCTCCGAGCACGTAAAAGAACCATAGGTTCCCGGATTCCTATGTATCCTTCCCCTCTCTCTTGGGCGGTTCTAAATAACCTATACTGCGTTGATGAGCCGTTAAACAACATTCAATATATACATATATATCTAATAGATGTGCCGAGTTAGTAAGCGACAGTTACAGCCCTGCCGTGACCAGGATTCGAACCTGGGTGTATATGTATATTTGTACTTATATCCTCATAGGCTGTAAGCATATTGGAGATTTGGAAGTAAACTTTAAACTATATAGGCTGTAAGCATATTGGAGATTTGGAAGTAAACTTTAAACTATATTACTTTACGTGATTTATTCGTGAAAATGTGGCTCGTCTTGATCACCGCGGCTAACAGTCGCAGTTAACAGCCGCACTCGCTAACCAATTGAGCCACAGAGACATAGTGTTGTACCTGTTCTGCAAATTCAGAGTATTGTAATGTAACTTAGAATACGTGCCATAAAAGAACTTAGAATATATGCCATGAATGAATTTAAAAGGGTTTGCAAAGGTTTAACATAAGTTTATACACCGGTTAGTTTGCTTTCTAAACACCAGATAAATACACACATGGGAAGAAAACTTCCTGTATACATGTCGATATTTTACAGCAAATAATAAAGACATAAACAATGTTATTATAAAATCGGCATCAATTAGGCATTTAAAGGGAGTTTTATATCAGGCATTGAATTTGTGTGTATGTCGTTCGCACCATCCGACGGCCGGTACATCTTCCCCTCTTCGGTCTTCTGTCAAATATAGGCCTCGGCGTCGATCCCTATTACTGCCTACATACTACTGTGGGGGTTGATCTCAGCTCCGGCCTGCGGACTTCTGACTTCCGATTTCGCTCAGCTCCGGCCTGCGGACTTCTGACTTCCGAGTTCGGTGTAGCCATCAGGTGATGTGTGCTGTGACGGCACGCAGAAGACATCTTCACTCTCGGTCAAATGACACTCAAGCTACTAAATTCGTGGGCTTTTACACCCGACCACATAAGTTCAGTAATACCATAGTACTCCACGCGAATAGAGCGTCCATGGCAATGGTGTATAGTGCTGGCAAGGCGACCCCTATACAAACATCATGAGTGTCATCAGTGCACACACAGCGACGTGCACGCGGTGAAGTTAGCAGGTGGATCAAGCATTACAATTAGTACAACGATTTATTAATCCTGTATCATTTTGACTTTAAAACAGCCTGCATATAATTAAATAAAAAATTGAGAATTCCATTTCCTTCAGTTATTCTACACATTTTTTAAATGTATTATTGGTGCAATATTATCAAAACAATTTGCTTTGAAGTATTCAAACAATTAGTATTACTGATTGAACGAATGGAAGTTACGAGAAAAACTAACGGGACGCCGTGAGTCTTAAAAAATCAAGATTGCACTGTGCGTCTCATAAAATTTTATGAGGTTTACACTCTATAAATAGACCAATATATGGCTTAGCAACATGACAATTGCACACAAAATTGCTCTGAGAATCTCATTAAATACAAAATCTTCTGCACGTGGGTTTGAACGACAACTTTCATAGTCGTGCAAAGACGAACGCGCTGACCAGATAACTGAACTTATGTTTTATTTCAATTCTTTCAGACAAATATAAATTATTTATCATATAACTAATTTATAACCCTCTAATTTATGTATAAATAATACCAAACAACTGTATAGGAGTGTTATGTACGGGTAATACACTTACATTTATTTGTATATCAAAAACAATACATTCAATCTGATGGTTTCTGGCATGAATAAAGCACCACTGACTGTGGTATGGTGTGTCCGTCACTTATACAATCACTCATGCTTGAATATCACAACACAAGGCGGTGTATGCATGTAAAGTGTCCCAGAATCCATCCTCGATCACTCCTCGAAAACATCAATTGAATTACGACTCACTCATGCTCATAATCAACACAGAAAATTGTTTAATCCGAAAAATAGGAAAATGTTATCACATGTTCAAACAATTAATATAATGTCAAATATCGGACATTTTAATCTTTGAAATATTAACATTTTTTAAACCGTGGGTGGGTGGGTGGGTGGGTAGGTCGCGCAGCCAAACAAGTGTTTCTACCCGTAACTAACCTCGAATGCCAGTTACAACGATAGTAAATAAATATGTATTTAGAGAAAATAAAAGTCTTACATTCTAGCCCGAGGGCTCTTGCAAACAATGTGTTATCATTTGTAGGAGTTTCGGTATAAGACTCATAAGTTATGTGATATATTACGACATGTCTCTGTGGCGCAATTGGTTAGCGCGTTCGGCTGTTAACCGAAAGGTTGGTGGTTCAAGCCCACCCAGGGACGTATGTTTTTTTTTTTTTTGAATATTTTTTTTTTGTTTAAAGACATGTGGGAACATTTCATATTTTTTTAAATGAAATATGATTAACTTTAAAATAGAAATTATACATGTTAATTGCAGTTATGTTATTGAGTTGCTTATAAGCAGTCTACAACAGTGTTTATACACAATGAGTGTGATCAACATTATAAAGGAGATGGCATAGAAAACAGGTAGGAACTATATCGAGGGGTCAGCGCAAAACTTTTGTAACTACATATGAATAAAGAAGGAGATGAGATATAATAGTTTTGCACTGAACCCTCGATATGATCCTATATACCCCATGGCACCAGATTTCGATGCCGATGGGATTTACATTATTAGAATTACATTTTACTTTTTGGTTTGAAAACACGTTTTAGATGTTCATGCATGGGATATGTTTTTCTGTTATAGAATACAACTACTAATAGTCCAAGAAGCTTCTTTACTCATTAAGAATGCAATATTTGCGATCAAGGAGATTTGAAACACAAATACATAAATCATGATACAATTGAATATCATGATTGATATAGTTCATGAAATATTCTTTAAAAAAAGAGACACATTATTGTAATTTAACAAAATAGAACAAAACTTCAAATTATAATAAACAAGATGCTCAAGTAGTGCAGAGCAATGCACGTTACTTTCCGGGCATTTTTAAGTAACTTTGATCTCGACCATAAATGCATTACCAAACCTGCTTTTCATATAATACACAATAAGTTTTAGGCCAATATCTCATTACTAAGTAAAGTTAATGAGCAGAAACTGTTGTTTTAATTTTATTAACAGGGAACTTGACCTTGAACCCAGTAACCCCAAATGCAATCCCAAACTTCCTTTTCAGATAGGCTACATTGCTTCATTACAATATCTCATTCCTAAGTAAACCCAGTGACCCCCAAATGCAATCCCAAGCTTCCTATTCATAGTATCTACCTACCCATAAAGTTTAATTCAAAGATATCATTCCTAACTAAAGTCAGTTAGCCGAAATTGTTTTTCTATTTTTAGAAACAGTGACCTTGACCTTGAACGCAGTGACTTCAAATGCAATACCAATCTTGCTTTTAATATAAGCTAGCTACACACCATGTTTCAGGCCAATACCTCATTCCTAACTTATGTTATTGGGCGGAAACAGTTTTTCTATTTTAGTAACAGTGACCTTGATTCCAGTGACCCCAAATGCAATCCCAAGCTTCCTGTTCATGTAAACTAACTACTCATAAAGTTTCATTCCAATATCTCATTCATGACTAAAGTTATTGAGCGGAAATCATTTTTCTATTTTAATAACTGTGTATTTTGTGTATTTCTTACAATTTCTGTTGCCATTAGCAACCACAATTTTTGACATATCAATAAAACAAAAGGATGTGTATGATCTCCTCATTCCCTTTCACCTACACACACACATTTTCATTAAATTATCTTAAGCATTTCTTTTGTTATCAAAGGATCCAAATATTTTGCGTATTTTTACTATTTCCGTTGCCATGGAAACCACATTTTTTGTCAAATCAACAAATAAAATAACCTGCATAATCCCTTCATTGCCTTCTATCAAGTTTCATATTTCTCATTATTGCAGGATCCATATTTTTCGGACGGACTGACGGGCGGACGAGGGCAAACCTAAAGTCCCCTCCGGTGACACACCGGTAGGGGACTACATTCTATTACTGAATCATGATATTTTGTATTAACGGTTTGTATGTATCGATTATTTAGCTATATGTTTTAAATATTCATAGAAACGTACGTATAATTTATAGCGATTTTTAGGAATAAAAAATCATGCTTAGCTGTGCCGAGTGTTAGACAGCGACTGTCACAGGTCTGCCGTGACCAGGATTCGAACCTGGGTTGTCGCGGCCACAACGCGAAGTACTAACCACTATACGATCACGGCTATCACCGATAAGCTGATAAGCATATCGCTTACATTATCTACAACCATGGTTTTACCATAGACCTACTACATATTTATATCCATGGTTTTATGCATGGTAAAATAATGACACAATTGAGAAAACAGTTGTCACGGTAACATACATTATACTGGCCATTAAGTAGATCTTTACAAGTCTGATCGTTCTTTTTTAATCATTTAACTTTTAGCACGGATACAAACAGTTTATATATCGTCGATTAATGTGACGCTTTGAAGTTTACAAAACTTCTAATTATAATCAGTAAGCTGTTCAGGATTCCATTATTTAATCACGATGTTTTATATTAACATTTCATAGGTATCAGACATTTAGATATCTTTGTTATCAATCGTTTAGGATAAATCGAATCTGACTTGTACATTAACCGATGTCCAGTTATAGATAAATAGGGGTGTACAGGTATAAATAACATCAACTTATAAAACAACATATGTATATGGTCTAGTCAAGATGCATGTTATAATATCATAAATGAGTGTCCATGGTAAAGCGAGAATGTTGACATCATGTTAAAATCTCAAACCTGGTTAGAATTCTGGGAAACTTACTTTTTCATGCAAATAAAAGTGTCTGCTATTAAAAATCAACAAGGAAAGTTTGGGGTGGGGTGGGATGCGGGGTTAATATCTTCTAAGAAATTTTTCTTCAGCTGTATACTAACACCGGATCAAAGGTCAGCGTTATTTTTAACCCTTGCAATGTCATACCTTGTCTACTTTTACTTCTGAAATGTACATAAACAACTGCCAAAAACATGATGAGGTCCCCTTTTCAAATATCAATAACATGTCTAGAATACAGGTAAAGGCAAAACATAACAGAAAACTGCACTAAAAATTGCTTAAAGAATTATTTTTTAGGCGCTCTTTAACACAGAACTACTTTCGAATGCACCAGGCGACCACATCCGGCTGATTTAGTGGAATATAATTGCTCTAAGCGGCATTTTTATTTAAAACAAATATTTGAAACTAAAGACGTATATATAACTAATAACATAATAATAAAACGAATTAACTCGTCGAACCAGCTGAAGGAAACCATGTGAATATCAGGTGTAATAAATAAACGTGCAAATCACATATTTTCTTCCGAATTGAATTAGCACTTGTCAGTCATATATATCGTCTCATTTACCTCCGATTGGAGCTACACATGTACGTTATTACTGTATTATGAAAAATGTATATTTTATGTTGTATACGGTGATGAGACGTAAATAAATAAATAAAAAATATGCTTTATGCTTTGTTGAACGGAAGTATTGTGACTATGGCAGAAAATTATAAACGTTTAAGAAAATCTCATCTTTAAGTGTTATATTATCAATTTATGGATAAATCAGACATGCCTCAAAAACCCAGATACGCATACATAGATCAATATACAAATCTATTCTGGTTTACCTATATTTATCAGGCGAATTCGTATTATACAACAGTTAAGATTTATCCTGAACGATTTTAAAAATTATCATAGAAACGTATGTATTGATATAATTATGATTCTTAGGAATAAAAAAGCATGCTTAGCTGTGCTGAGTGTTAGACAGTGACTGTCACAGGTCTGCCGTGAGGTTGTCGCGGCCACAAATCGAATTACTAACCACTATACGATCACGGCTATCACCGCTAAGCTGACAATTGCGGGCCTTACACTACGTAAAATGAAAGGTTTAACCAAAATCTAAGCAGTAGGGATTGCACACCGACTCAAACCAATCATAACCTCGTAAAAGACAAGGTAAAACGGACAACTCTCGCTTTTTGTTTCCTCTTCATGTATTGACGACAGAAAGAATACAATAATAGCATAACACACAGGATAACATTCTCTTTAATATGAGACCTGTTGCAGACTCCTGCTGCAATATTTACGATCCAAGAGAATTGGAACCCAAATGCTTAATTCATGATACAATTGAATATCGTAAATATATGGGGCGCCGTATAACTTGTTAATACCATTTGGTGCTATCTGAAAGCGTGATATCACCTATTGAATGGGTGATATCATCTATTCGAATCAGTGATATCACTTATTACGAAAGGCTGCTTTCACCTATAGAATGGGTGATATCACATATTTGAATGAGTGATGTCACTTATTCGAATAGGTCATTACAGTGATTCGAATAGGTGATATCAATCATTTAAATCTGAATCAGTGATATCACCTATTCAAATGAGTGATATCACTCATTCAAATAGGTGATATCAGTGAGCTGTATTAGAAAGCAATACGGCGCCTCATATAAATACGGATGATGTCAATATTCATATATTTCATCACATATTCAGGGGCGTCCGAGGCCGAGTGATTAGGGTCTCTGACTTGCAATCACTTGCCCCTCACCGCTGTAGGTTCGATCCCTCAGGGGCCTAGGAATCTTTGTGTGAGGAAGCTATCCAGCTGGCTTGCGGAATGTAGGCGGTTCTACCCAGGTGCCCGCTCGTGCACGAAAATTGCCCGGCGGGGCACCAGGGATCTTCCTCCAACAGTGGAAGCTGGAAAGTCGCCATATGACCTTAGCTGTTGGTGCGACTATAAAATCCAATTCAATTCAATTCATCACTTGTCGCGGCCACAACACTAAGTACTACAATACGATCTACATTATGTAGACGCATGGTGTTACTGAAGCGGAAAATAGTGGCAGTTGAGAAAACAGTTGTCACGGTAACATACACGTATATTGGGTTATTAAGTAAATATAAATATGTACGGATCGTTCTTTTCTGCTATTTTAACTTTTTACACGGACACAAACAGTTTATATATCAGTTATTAATGTGACGCTTTGATTTTTATAAAAAACTTCAAATTATATTAATTAAGTTCTTCAGTATTCCATTATTGAATCACGATGTTCTATATTAACATGTTTAGATATCAAACATGTTGTTGATATATCTGTTAAATATTCATGGAAATATATTTATAAGGCGCGTTAATGCAAAAATATAAACAGTATAAACAGCCCTAGAAAACAGTAAGCTGCCTCCCCCCTCCCCCCACACACACCCACCAACCCCCGCCTCACCCACCCCTAGAAAAAAAAATTGTCGGTCTCTTAGGTAACTGGTAATTATGGTAACAAAAGGATGCTATTTCCTATTTGTACAACCATGGTTTTACGTAAGCGTAAAATATATGACCCAGTTGAGAAAACAGTTGTCACGGTAACATACATTATTTAATGCTACTCATTTGGTTATATGTAAAAGAAGTGTTAATATCTAAGACCTATTTTTTAGATAGGTTGCACCAATAAGCAATAAATCTAGCGTCTGTGTTCATCTGTCAGTTATCAACAATTTTCGAACAATATGTTTTCAGATAAATTGTCGATTAAAATTAGAAATGTAAAAAGGTACACTCTTATATATGGCTTAAAATGTGAATCACATGATCTTGTACAACTGCACACAAGACGGACTTAAAAAAAAAATCTAAATCGTCCCTGGGTGGGCTTGAACCACCAACCTTTCGGTTAACAGCCGAACGCGCTAACCAATTGCGCCACAGAGACAGTCGACTAGCTATCTTGAACGTTATCGTATTATTCAAACTTGCCATAAGACGTGTCGACACAAGTTGTCACATGCTATGTTATAACATGCTAAATGCAGTTACCCTTTATACTAGTGTGCGCACTGTATATTTCTTTAATCTTAGTTTATTGCCACTATCTTTCATACAGACATGTAATATACGACATACACATTGAAATAACACGAGATTAATTAATTCTCACGGTAATAAAAACGCACTTTGACTTTTCATGTATAACGTTTTCTCAAAATGTACTTTAGGTCTCTAGTTCAATTTTGGAGAAAAATAATTCAAGCAGTTGAAAGAGAACGAGTATGTTCAAGACTGTGTCAAGGAGAAATTACACACAATTCAAGCATCTGAAAGAGAACGAGTATATGGAAGATTGTGTCAAGGAGTAAAAACACAGAATTACAGCAGCTGAAAAAAACGAGTATGTTCAAGGTTCTGTCAAGCAGTTGGAAGGCAACGATTATGCTCAAGGTTGTGTCAAGGAGTATAGGCAAACAATTCAAGCAGTTGAAAGGGAGCGAGTATGTTCAAGACTGTGCCAAGGAGAATAGACACAGAATGCAGCAGTTGGGAGAGAACTAGTATGTTCAAGGTTGTGTCAATGAGAAAAGGCACAGAATTCAAGCAGTTAAAAGAGAACGGGTATGTTCAAGGTTGCGCCAAGCAGAAAAGGCACATTATTCAAGCAGCTGAAAGAACACGAGTATGTTCAAGACAGTGTCAAGGAGAATAGGCACATACTTCAAGCAGTTGAAAGTTCAAGCAGTTGAAAGAGAACGAGTATGTTGTATATATTTAAAAGAAATTGCATTTTAGTGTTACATTTTAGTATGGAGACAGTATTTTTAGATGTGTGCTGTGTATGTTTTTTAAGCTAAAATTCCTTATAACAAGATATCTTATAATAAGATATACACAATACTTGTTTTCATTTAACGCAACTGGCTATTTGTACGGTGGCATAGACGTGACATGTGAGAAAAATAATTTATTAAGTCGTAGACACGACTTATTATGTCGTGGCCACGACTTATTTATCTCGTGGCCACGACTTATTATCTCGTGGCCACGACTTATTTATCTCGTGGCCACGACATAATTAGCCAATCAGAAGTGCTGAAAAAATCCACTAGAAATCGCGACTTGGATAGGAATGGCGGAAGCTAGGGATGATCGGGTTTCGAGTGGGTTAGGCGTGAGGGGTGGGGGTGGGAGAGTGGGTAGGAGGGAAACATAGCTATAAGTCTATGAGTAGACCAAAGCAACACAGAAATATGTAAAAAATAATCGGGTTTTGAGGGGGTTGGGCGTGGGGGTGTTGCGTTGGGGCGGGGGGGGGACAACATAGCTATAAGTCTATGCATGGACCAAAATACAACAGAAATATGTTAAAAAAAAAAAATGGTTTCACGTAGGGGTGGGAGGTGTGGGGGGGGGGGGGGGTGGGGGGCGTTGGGGCGGCAAGGGGCAATGTAGCTATACATCTAGAAATGGACCGTAACAACACAGAAATATGTTAAAAAAATATATATATCGGGTTTCGAGTGAGTTAATCGGAGGGTGGGTGGAGGGGATGGCGGGTGGGGGTGGTGGCGGGTAAGGGGGCAGGCAACATAGCTATAAGTCTATGAATGGACCAAAAAAAATCAGCAATAAGTAAAAAAAAAAAAGGCGTGGCCGGATGGGGGTGGGGGGCTTTAGGGGGGAGAAGGAGTCCAAGTCGCGATTTCTAGTACTTTTTTTCGGCACTTTTGATTGGCTAATTATGTCGTGGCCACCAGATAATAAGTCGTGGCTACGAGATTAATTATTTTTCTCACATGTCACGTCTATGCCACCGTAAATTTGTAATGCTCAAATGTTGCTTAAAATAATAATTACGTTAATATTGATTCTTGGTAGGATTGTTTTGTAATAACACTTTATAGGTATAGAATAGTTTAATTTAGTTTTAAAACATTTAGCGAGACACCTGTATAGTTTTTCAGATTCTTAGGAATAACGAGAAAAAAATGCTTAGCTGTGCCGAGTGTTAGACAGCGACTTCACAGTCTTGCCGTGACCAGGATTCGAACCTGGGTTGTCGCGGCCACAACGCGAAGTACTAACCACTATACGATCACGGCTTTCACCGCTAAGCTGAATTACACTGAGTTAAAGCTGTCTGAACGGTTAAACGTGATAAAAAGGTTTAAATCTTAAAATTCACTAGAAATCGCGACTTGGATAGGAATGGCGAAAGCTAGGGATGATCGGGTTTCGAGTGGGTTAGGCGTGAGGGGTGGGGTGGGAGAGGGAGTAGGAGGGAAACATAGCTATGAGTCTATGAGTAGACCAAAGCAACACATAAATATGTAAAAAAAAATCGGGTTTCGAGGGGGTTGGGCGTGGGGGTGTTAGGGTGGGGTGGGGGGGCGACAACATAGCTATAAGTCTATGAATGGACCAAAATACAACAGAAATTTGTAAAAAAAAAAAAAAAGTTTCGCGTGGGTGGGGGTGGTGGTGGGGGGGGGGGGGGGGGTCGGGGCGGCAAGGGTCAATGTAGCTATAAATCCAGAAATGGACCGTAACAACAAAGAAATATGTTAAAAAAAATATATATATCGGGTTTCGAGTGAGTTAGTCGGAGGGTGGGTGGAGTGGATGGCGGTTGGGGGTGGTGGCGGGTAAGGGGGCAGGCAACTTAGCTATATGTCTATGAATGGACCGAAAACAAATCAGCAATAAGTAAAAAAAAAAAAAAGTGCGTGGCCGGATGGGGGTGGGGGACTTTAGGGGGGAGAGGGAGTCCAAGTCACGAGCAAAAAATGCTTAGCTGTTAGACAGCGACTGTCACAGACTTGCCGTGACCAGGATTCGAACCTGGGTTGTCGCGGCCACAACGCGAAGTACTAACCACTATACGATCACGGCTTTCACCGCTAAGCTGAATTACACAGAGTTACAGCTGTCTGAACGGTTAAACGTGATAAAAAGGTTTAAATCTTTAAATTTCAATGTGGAATTATTAATCATGTTTATTGTGTTTAAATATGATCAAATATAGGTTATCAGTAAAGTTAATGGTTTATATCTACAGATGTTTGTCATATATAAAACAAATGTAAACATCATACATTAGACGACACTAAAAAGAACCCCAGTTACATTGTATAGATAGTATGAAAACTCATCAATATATTTTTAACAGATTCATCAAATACAATTGAAAATAAATACATTGATAATCGGATTACATTCAGTCATCGCGTGTTCAACAGTTTAGCAAATGATGATGCAAAATGAATGTTTAATTAGCATTTAAAATCGGGGTACTTATAAGAGCTAGCGGCCCATGTCTGAAATGATGTGTAGGCACGATGTATTTATTGAGCGACGTGGATACGCGTGCAGGGTTCGGGGAAATTGTCCCCGGATTAAAAAAAACCAAAGATGTTGACGTTCATTTCAAGACAGACAGAGGCATTTCCTAAAGGACATATTTTCATTATTAAACGATTTTGTAACTGCGAGGAAGGTCGGTAATTTGAAAGTTATGTCAGCCGGATTTCGTGGAAAATGTTGCATACGAGACTTGAAAGAGAACAGGTATGTTCAAGACAGTGTCAAGGAGAATATGCACCTAATTCAAGCAGTTGAAAGAGAATAAGTATGTTCAAGACAGTGTCAAGGAGAATAGCCACATAATTCAAGCAGTTGGAAGAGAAGAGTATGTTCAATGTTGTGTCAAGCAGAAAAGGCACAACATTCAAGCAATTAGAAGGGTACGAGTATGTTAAAGACAGTGTCAAGGAAAATAGGAACATAATTCAAGCAGTTGAAAGAGAACGAGTATGTTCAAGACAGTGTCAGGGACAATAGGCACATAATGCAAGCAGTTGGAAGAGAACGAGTATGTTCACGACAGTGTCAGTGACAATAGGCACATAATTCAAGCAGTTGGAAGAGAACGAGTATGTTCAAGACAGTGTCAGGGACAGTAGGCACCAGTTGGAATAGAACAAGTATGTTCAAGACAGTGTCAAGGAGAATAGGCACATAATTCAAGCAGTTGGAAGAGAACGAGTATGTTCAAGACAGTGTCAAGAAGAATAGGCCCAGAATTCAAGCAGTTGGAAAAGAACAAGTATGTTCAAGACAGTGTCAAGGAGAATAGGCCCGGAATTCAAGCAGTTGGAAGAGAACAAATATGTTCAAGACATGTCAAGGAGAATAGGCATTTAATTCAAACAGTTGGAAGAGAACGAGTATGTTCAAGACAGTGTCAATGAGACTAGGCACATAATTCAAGCAGTTGGAAGAGAACAAGTAGCATTTTCTCAAGAAGCGTTATAGCTCAATGTATAGAACACCTGACTTGCAATCCAAAGGTCGTGTGGTCGAGTCCCGAAAGAGGCATTATTTCTTTTTCAGTAAATCATAATATTACCTGTGTACAGGTACGATGTGCACTAGTCGATGTCTATACAATAAATGACGTCCTGCGTTATATTTGCTCACTTAAATACCCGATTTCGACATGAGTTGGTGACTTTAAGCCGGTGTTAGGAGGCGTGAGCGATGTCCCTCTCATGAACTTACTCAATAAAACCGAGTCTGCTACTTTTATCTCTTGTTTGTGTTTGTTGGTTTCAAGGGATCCCCTTTTTAGTATTTATTGTAAACGTCGATGCGCGATGATACGATGGACATAACGGAACACCGTAAGAATGGGTAAGAACGTTTATCAATTAAACGTCAGGGTGCATTTTATTGATGAATATCACTGTGAGGGCTTGATGCTAAATGCTTAACGTACACGTTAATACAATTTGAAAATAAATATTCCATTTTAATGGTCTTTATTGCGTTACGAAATGCGAAGTTTTATATTTAATCATAAAAATGTTAACATTCTATCATATATTGTATCTGTTTGATGTATCTATCTTAGTTTCACATCAAGAATTAACACAACAAAATATGAGGGTCACTTGTGCAAAATATCAAGTCTGTACGTCCACAAATAAGCGTTATGCTGGCTCCCAAACAAGTCGTGGTAGAACAATTCGGTTATCCTTTGCCATCCTTATCCAGATGGCAAACAATGATAGCAGTACTTATGGTGGTGTTCTTTTGTTAAAATGGTTCGTTATTTTTTCTGGAAACGTGACCCATATATTTGATATGAATGGTATTTGTGAACATAGTGTTATCTAGCCAGTATATACACAACATGCACGATTAATAAAACGTGGAGTTGGGGTAGATATATTTGAAAGTTTCAACAGTTTAAATCTTCATTTGCATTTCTGCCACTGGTCACGATTTGATGTGACATTTAGAGAAACACTTTCAACTCATGCGTAAGTAGCGGCGAGGTGATCCGCACAGCTATTTATTATTTGAAATTTCCCTACAGCAGGATAAGACTCGTTGTAAATTGATAATTATCAAGTATTGCACTATATTATCGGAAACATTCCATCTATGAATTTAAGCCATTTCAAGTTTAACTTTTTCATCTCAGAGCTTTTCATTTGAAAACAAACTTAGCCCCAAGGCTTTATAAAGCTTAATGCCAGGTTGAAATACCTTTAAAAGTGTAAATTTATATTCATACGATAAACAGCTTTTGAAATTGTGATAAGTTGATGTGTTTATGCATACTTTCTACAAAGCACGAATTTACAAGAAACAAATAACACACAATAACCGATACTCACATGTAAAAGATTATCGGTTATTACTACAAATGAGTATTGCAAGTATTTTTTTTATTTAAATATTGTCGGAGTTTCTCCTGCAGCAGATACCGTTAATGTTCATCAAACTTACCTTTCGTACTCTCTACCAATTCCAAGTGAATGATTACACTAGGGGTAAATCCGGTATCAACGCAAATGGATTCTCGACGAAAACCAGTCACGGTTGCGCGACGAAAAGTCAATACTGCCTGTATTATGTAGTTATTTGGCATAACAATGCCATTGTATAAATCTGTCACGGTGTCCTGACGATTGAAATTCTAACGTCACGGTTTCTCCCTTACAGTGTCATGGATTTGCTACGCCAATTACAGTGTTGCTTAATGGAGGGAATCGTAGATACCAATAAGTTTGAGAGTGTGATAGAGGTTTCTTTTGAGGAAGGATCTTCCATATGCATGGAGGAAATAGATGTTAGTACATCTAATGAAGATGAAAGTGATGAGTCCACCTTAAAGGGACACACTCAAATCGAGTTTAGACAAGCTTAGTTGTTTTACATAAAAAATGGACTTATTTAATCATTAATATTAATTATAAGAATAGTATAAGGAAAATTGCTTTTTGCATATTACTAACTGTTGATTATATTTCATCAGTAATATATTGAAACCCATAGTAGAGTTGAACAATCAACTAGTATTTAAATATATGCAAGTATGTTTAAAGTCAAAATGGTACTGGATTAATAAATCGAAAGGCTAATGTTAATGCTCAACCTATGGCTAGAGGGCATAAACGGTAACAAGCATTTTTCACTACCTCAATCAAACCGAGACTGCAATATTTTTTTTTGTATTTATATTGTGCGGCGATTTCCAAATGTCTCATTTCATGCTCTTTCTCCCTTTAACGAGGAGTACACCACTGAATACAAACTTGTAGCATGTAGGTTACACTACAATACATACATATGGACTATTAAAACACATATATATATATATGATGGGTATGACGGATATATGAAGATTTAGTAGCGTCACAATAGTCTTTGACACTAGCCTACACAAGCCGCATGAACTGATGTATAGAAAACCGCATTGGCTTTTATTAATAACATCATTTGGTGATATCACCTATTAGAATAGGCGATATCAACACATGGTGTTTACAAAGGCAATACGACACCCATAATGAGTGTTGTGTTCATAGTTTTAAATTGATCTCCTACTGAACAGTAGGCAGCTAAATGTACGCACGTAGACTCATAACGTTTGTATGAACCATACCATGTATCGTTTCCGTGTAAGTTAAATGGTATAGTTTTATGATTAATCCCATAATTTGATTCAACTGTCTATATTCTTGTTTTTTCCTGTCCCTGTGACTTTCGATACATTATCTTACTGCTTAGGTACATAATGAAAACCACAGAAAATAATGTATGCATCTGCTAGTTAGACTCTGAAAAGAGAAAAACCGTCGTTGAGTAACCGTTACATTGAAAAAGTTGTCGTCGAGACGCCGTGACACTTTTAGGGAGAAACTGTGACATGCATTTTTTCAAAAAGAGTATGAACTAACAATATGAAGTAATTATTATTTTCTACTGGTTTGTATACATGTTTTGATAAAGCATACTGTATTAAAGTGCTATATGTTTTGAAGTATTTAAGAATTTTCATTTTATAAATTGATGTATAAAATGTGGTTTATATAGAAACTATGCAATACACTTTTATTAAATATAATTAATTAACTCATATTAGTGTATACATAAGGATGTATTTCGTGTGAAAAACTCTCTAAAAAGCAAAATTCTTACAATTTTCATTCAAAAGTCATGTTTGTAAACAGACATCGTTGAGCAACCTTGACTAGTTTTCGTCGAGAATCCATTTGCGTTGATACCCGCAGTGGATTAATTACATTATTTCGTGTTATTTCCACAGAAGGAATAAAACAAATGCTCAGCTGTGCCGAGTGTTAGCCAGCGACTGTCACAGATCTGCCGTGACCAGGATTCGAACCTGGGTTGTCGCGGCCACAACGCGAAGTACTAACCACTATACGATCACGGCTATCACCGCTAAGCTGTCTAAACGGTTAAACGTTATCGAAGGGGTTTAAAACCGTTTACGTGTAATGCTTCTCTTTAAATTTGAATGCGGAATTATTAATCATGTTTATTGTGTTTAAATAAAGGTTAATAATTTATTTCTACAGATGTTTGTCATATTTGAACAAATGTAAACATGATACACTAGACGACACTAAAAAGAACCCCAGTTACATTCTCCTGCAGCAGATACCGTTAATGTTCGTCAAACTTACCTTTCGTACTCCCTACCAATTCCAAATGAATGATTAATTACATTATTTCGTTGTTAATTTCATAGAAGGAATAAAAAAAATGCTTAGCTGTGCCGAGTGTTAGACAGAGACTGTCACAGACCTGCCGTGACCAGGATTCGAACCTGGGTTGTCGTGGCCACAACGCGAAGTACTAACCACTATACGATCACGGCTTTCACCGCTAAGCTACATAATTTAAGCTGTCTGAACGCCTAAAAGTTATAAAAGGGGTTTAAAACGGTTTACATGTAACACTTTAAATGAGGGTATAACCCCTTCCCCACTTGAATCCGGAATCCCAAATAAATCGAAGACGGAATCCAGAATACGCTCTAAATTACAGCCTGAATCCGAAATACTGTTTGAGTTTAAACTGCCCACTTAATAATCTTTTCTTTTGTTTGTTTGTATGGTGTTTTACGTCATTTTCAACACATGTAAGGTTATATATTACGGTCGATTGTTTTGTGGTGGAGGCAGACCACCCAGTTTTCCTGGGTAGAGCCAGTACTTTACACCTCCCGCCATCCGTAAAAATCATCATTATTTATTGACATGCACACTAACTATAAAAAAATCGCCCCAAATGCAAATCAGTAGTTGTGTATTAATTACTGGTCCTTTGGAATAGTCAACCCCAATCTAAAGTAAAATACTAATAAAGCCGGTGCTAACGGGCGTGAGAGGTGTTGCACCTTATATTACCTCTCATGAACTGACCCAAAAATAAAGAGTCTGCTACTTTTATCTCTTGCTTGTGTGTGTTGCACCAAAGGGAGCCCCTTTTCGGTATTTATTGACATTCACACTATAGCTTTAAAATGTCGTCCGACTACGAATCTTTATAGTGTTATCTATCATTTATTGGTCCTTTGGGATCATCAAGCCCAACCTTTTTGACCTTGAAGTAGAATACCGATTAAGCCGGTGCTAGTGGGGTATATAAATAACTTATATTACCTCGCTTAGTGGGATATATATATAACTTATATTACCTCGCTTAGTGGGATATATATATAACTTATATTACCTCGCTTAGTGGGATATATATATAACTTATATTACCTCGCTTAGTGGGGTATATATATAACTTATATTACCTCGCTTAGTGGGATATATATATAACTTATATTACCTCGCTTAGTGGGATATATATATAACTTATATTACCTCGCTTAGTGGGATATATATATAACTTATATTACCTCGCTTAGTGGGGTATATAAATAACTTATATTACCTCGCTTAGTGGGGTATATATATAACTTATATTACCTCGCTTAGTGGGATATATATATAACTTATATTACCTCGCTTAGTGGGATATATATATAACTTATATTACCTCGCTTAGTGGGATATATATATAACTTATATTACCTCGCTTAGTGGGATATATATATAACTTATATTACCTCGCTTAGTGGGATATATATATAACTTATATTACCTCGCTTAGTGGGATATATATATAACTTATATTACCTCGCTTAGTGGGATATATATATAACTTATATTACCTCGCTTAGTGGGATATATATATAACTTATATTACCTCGCTTAGTGGGATATATATATAACTTATATTACCTCGCTTAGTGGGATATATATATAACTTATATTACCTCGCTTAGTGGGATATATATATAACTTATATTACCTCGCTTAGTGGGATATATATATAACTTATATTACCTCGCTTAGTGGGATATATATATAACTTATATTACCTCGCTTAGTGGGATATATATATAACTTATATTACCTCGCTTAGTGGGATATATATATAACTTATATTACCTCGCTTAGTGGGATATATATATAACTTATATTACCTCGCTTAGTGGGATATATATATAACTTATATTACCTCGCTTAGTGGGATATATATATAACTTATATTACCTCGCTAGAACAAACCCAATAAAACCGAGTATAGCATTTGTTTCTCTCTTGTTTGTGTTTGTAGCTTCCGAGGGATCCCCCTCTCAGTATGTATTTATAAATTAGAATTCAGTCCAAAATGAAATATTTATACATGTTCTACTCTTTAAGCTAAATGTTAAATTTGACAGTCCTGCCCACTCTTGCTCTCATTACAACTGGTGTCTCTAGTACGATGCAACCAATGTCTTCATCACTGGACATGTTATCGTAGTCCTCTTCTGCAACAATCTCCTTATTTCCAAACTCGTATGTGTCTTTCACAATCTGACTGTAAGTTTCTTCGTTGAGAATGTCTGGAGGTCATGTTTGTTTCCAATGCTTTTGATTACAGCACTTGAATGATATATTCACTGGTGAAGCTTTCATGGCCAGACCAATAGTTGACACCTAACACTGCTGTATTCAGTCATGGCAGTCGTACAACCACTAGCAAAACTATCTGTGCTTGAATGATTAATAACATAGTAAATCACTTGCATGGATTTTGAAAAGGCCAGATCTCTGAAGTTAACACGATTTGGTCAGGCTGTATTTCTGATTGTATTTCATCTCACGTTCTGACCAAGTTCAATTCTCCAGCTCCTCATCTTTAGCCTTCATCTTTGGACAGATTTTGGGACTCGGGACACACATTCTAGATTCGAACAGAAATATGACCGCCGGGTGCAACTTAGTGCGACCGTATGTTCTTGTAGTTTGACTGTCAGTGAAGTGTTTTCATTTACTGGGTTAAAACTTGTCTTCACTGAACAACAGGTATCTATGCTCACCTATGGATGAACACATGGAGGAAATACAGAATACTATCCGTGTACGTAATATGTTGTTATATTCAAAATGTATTATTAATTAAGTTTTATATTTTGGAGAACAATAAGCAGTTACATATTCAGTTGATCTATCCTTTTGTTGTTGTTGTTGTTGTTGTTGTTGTTGTTGTATTTTTCATGGTTACTATTGTTATACCTATTAACTGAGTTGTAAAATCAATAATGGAACTGATATTTCTATAGTGATTAATAAGTCTCATTAGGCTGGGTATTCATTTGTTTACTTAATATTGCCTATATACTACTGTATTGTTTTGTATATGTAATAGTTTTTGTCACTTTAATAAAATAATAAACTATATGTGTGTGAAGTACCGGAATCCACTACCTGTTAGATTTTTCATATTCTCATTTAGCCGTTGGCAAAAAGGCGGCTAACTTCCAGTACAACGAGCATTGGGTTTGCATTAGTATGATATTATATTAAAACAACATGATTTGAGCATTATTGATTTATTGAAGTTATTTTACACACTTTTTTTCAGTATTATACAAAATAATTAATTATAAAACACGTTAAAATTCACATACGACATAAACATTGAAATAACACGAGATTAAATAATTCTCACGGTAATAAAAACGCACTTTGACTTTTCATGTATAACGTTTTCTCAAAATGTACTTTAGGTCTCTAGTTCAATTTTGGAGAAACATAATTCAAGCAGTTGAAAGAGAACGAGTATGTTCAAGACTGTGTCAAGAAGAAAAGGCACAGCATTCAAGCAGCTGGAAGGGAACGAGTATGTTCAAGGTTGTGTCAAGGAGAAATTACACACAATTCAAGCATCTGAAAGAGAACGAGTATATGGAAGATTGTGTCAAGGAGTAAAAACACAGAATTACAGCAGCTGAAAAAAACGAGTATGTTCAAGGTTCTGTCAAGCAGTTGGAAGGCAACGATTATGCTCAAGGTTGTGTCAAGGAGTATAGGCAAACAATTCAAGCAGTTGAAAGGGAGCGAGTATGTTCAAGACTGTGCCAAGGAGAATAGACACAGAATGCAAGCAGTTGGGAGAGAACTAGTATGTTCAAGGTTGTGTCAATGAGAAAAGGCACAGAATTCAAGCAGTTAAAAGAGAACGGGTATGTTCAAGGTTGCGCCAAGCAGAAAAGGCACATAATTCAAGCAGTTGGAAGAGAACGAGTATGTTCAAGACAGTGTCAAGGAGAAAAGGCACATTATTCAAGCAGTTGGAAGAGAACGAGTATGTTCAAGACAGTGTCAATGAGAAAAGGCACATTATTCAAGCAGTTGGAAGAGAACGAGTATGTTCAAGACAGTGTCAAGGAGAAAAGGCACATTATTCAAGCAGTTGGAAGAGAACGAGTATGTTCAAGACAGTGTCAAGGAGAAAACGCACATTATTCAAGCAGTTGGAAGAGAACGAGTATGTTCAAGACAGTGTCAATGAGAAAAGGCACATTATTCAAGCAGTTGGAAGAGAACGAGTATGTTCAAGACAGTGTCAAGGAGAAAAGGCACATTATTCAAGCAGTTGGAAGAGAACGAGTATGTTCAAGACAGTGTCAAGGAGAAAAGGCACATTATTCAAGCAGTTGGAAGAGAACGAGTATGTTCAAGACAGTGTCAAGGAGAAAAGGCACATTATTCAAGCAGTTGGAAGAGAACGAGTATGTTCAAGACAGTGTCAAGGAGAAAAGGCACATTATACAAGCAGTTGGAAGAGAACGAGTATGTTCAAGACAGTGTCAAGGAGAATAGGCACATTATTCAAGCAGTTGGAAGAGAACGAGTATGTTCAAGACAGTGTCAAGGAGAAAAGGCACATTATTCAAGCAGTTGGAAGAGAACGAGTATGTTCAAGACAGTGTCAAGGAGAATAGGCACATTATTCAAGCAGTTGGAAGAGAACGAGTATGTTCAAGACAGTGTCGAGGAGAAAAGGCACATACTTCAAGCAGTTGAAAGTTCAAGCAGTTGAAAGAGAACGAGTATGTTGTATATATTTAAAAAAAAAATGCATTTTAGTGTTACATTTTAGTATGGAGACAGTATTTTTAGATGTGCGCTGTGTATGTTTTTTAAGCTAAAATTCCTTATAACAAGATATCTTATAATAAGATATACACAATACTTGTTTTCATTTAACGCAACTGGCTATTTGTACGGTGGCATAGACGTGACTTGTGAGAAAAATAATTTATTAAGTCGTAGCCACGACTTATTATGTCGTGGCCACGACTTATTTATCTCGTGGCCACGACTTATTATCTCGTGGCCACGACTTATTTATCTCGTGGCCACGACATAATTAGCCAATCAGAAGTGCTGAAAAAATCCACTAGAAATCGCGACTTGGATAGGAATGGCGGAAGCTAGGGATGATCGGGTTTCGAGTGGGTTAGGCGTGAGGGATTGGGGTGGGAGAGTGGGTAGGAGGGAAACATAGCTATAAGTCTATGAGTAGACCAAAGCAACACAGAAATATGTAAAAAATAATCGGGTTTCGAGGGGGTTGGGCGTGGGGGTGTTGCGTTGGGGTGGGGGGGGTGGGGGTGTTAGGGTGGGGGGGGGGACAACATAGCTATAAGTCTATGAATGGACCAAAATACAACAGAAATTTGTAAAAAAAAAAAAAAAGTTTCGCGTGGGTGGGGGTGGTGGTGGGGGGGGGGGGGGGTCGGGGCGGCAAGGGTCAATGTAGCTATAAATCCAGAAATGGACCGTAACAACAAAGAAATATGTTAAAAAAAATATATATATCGGGTTTCGAGTGAGTTAGTCGGAGGGTGGGTGGAGTGGATGGCGGTTGGGGGTGGTGGCGGGTAAGGGGGCAGGCAACTTAGCTATATGTCTATGAATGGACCGAAAACAAATCAGCAATAAGTAAAAAAAAAAAAAGTGCGTGGCCGGATGGGGGTGGGGGACTTTAGGGGGGAGAGGGAGTCCAAGTCACGAGCAAAAAATGCTTAGCTGTTAGACAGCGACTGTCACAGACTTGCCGTGACCAGGATTCGAACCTGGGTTGTCGCGGCCACAACGCGAAGTACTAACCACTATACGATCACGGCTTTCACCGCTAAGCTGAATTACACAGAGTTACAGCTGTCTGAACGGTTAAACGTGATAAAAAGGTTTAAATCTTTAAATTTCAATGTGGAATTATTAATCATGTTTATTGTGTTTAAATATGATCAAATATAGGTTATCAGTAAAGTTAATGGTTTATATCTACAGATGTTTATCATATATAAAACAAATGTAAACATCATACATTAGACGACACTAAAAAGAACCCCAGTTACATTGTATAGATAGTATGAAAACTCATCAATATATTTTTAACAGATTCATCAAATACAATTGAAAATAAATACATTGATAATCGGATTACATTCAGTCATCGCGTGTTCAACAGTTTAGCAAATGATGATGCAAAATGAATGTTTTATTAGCATTTAAAATCGGGGTACTTATAAGAGCTAGCGGCTCATGTCTGAAATGATGTGTAGGCACGATGGATTTATTTAGCGACGTGGATACGCGTGCAGGGTTCGGGGAAATTGTCCCGGATTAAAAAAACCCAAAGATGTTGACGTTCATTTCAAGACAGACAGAGGCATTTCCTAAAGGACATATTTTCATTATTAAACGATTTTGTAACTGCGAGGAAGGTCGGTAATTTGAAAATTATGTCAGCCGGATTTCGTGGAAAATGTTGTATACGAGACTATCATTTGTAACAATAATGTAGAAAATATCACAAAGATTTTCTAATATTTCGATTCTAAGATCTTTATCAAGTAATAATAATAATACTAAATACTAATACTACTAATAATAATAATATATTTCAAGAGGATTACATATTCAGCTAGTAGCTAGTCTAACATATGGTTCTCAAACAAAACAAAACATATTTACAGTATATACAAACGTGATTAAAACAATGGTACAAAACAATATTAAAATATGTCTAGAAACGTCATGTTTTCTCTAAACATTTTAGTATTTTCGATAAATTGATTAAAGTTTATTTAATCGATTAATATGCTTAAAATGATTAATACTAGTTTGTTTTTACTCAAGCGTAGAATAATGACACAGTTGAGAAAACAATTGTCACGTTAACATACACCATACTGGCCATTAAGTAGATCTTTACAAGTCTGATCGTCCTTTTCTGATCATTTAACTTTTAACACGGACAAAAACAGTTTGTATATCAGTAATTAATGTGACTCTTTGAATTCTACAAAACTTCAAATTATAATAAGTAAGTTGTTCAGGATTCCATTAATGAATCACGATGTTTTATATTAACATTTTATAGGTATCAGACATTATATATCTTTGTTATAAATCGTTTAGGATGAATCGAACCTGACTTGTACATTAACCGATGTCCAATTATAGATAAATAGGGTTGTAGAGGTATAAGTAACACCAACTAATAAAACAACATACGTATATGGTCTAGTTATTAGAACTAAGACAGATGCATGTTATAATAGCATAAATGAGTGTCCATGGTAAATTGATAATTTTGACAACCTGTTAAAATGTCAAACATGGTTAGAATTCTGGGAAACTTACTCTATCATGCATATAAATATGTTGCTATTAAACATCAACAAGGAAAGTATGGGGTGGGGTGGGGTGGGATGCGGGGTTAATATCTTCTAAGAAAGATTTATTCAGCTGTATACTAACAACGGGTCAAAGGTCAACGTTATGTTTACCCTTGCAATTTCATACCATGTCTACTTGTAACACTACAGCCTTGCCATTGTACTTAACCTAATAACAGTTTATAAATGTAACATAATTAGAGTTAAAATACTTAGAATTCTGGGAAACTTACTCTATCATGCATATAAATATGTTGCTATTAAACATCAACAAGGAAAGTATGGGGTGGGGTGGGGTGGGATGCGGGGTTAATATCTTCTAAGAAAGATTTATTCAGCTGTATACTAACAACGGGTCAAAGGTCAACGTTATGTTTACCCTTGCAATTTCATACCATGTCTACTTGTAACACTACAGCCTTGCCATTGTACTTAACCTAATAACAGTTTATAAATGTAACATAATTAGAGTTAAAATACACCCCTCTTATAACTGATCATGCAATGGGAGTTTCCTAATACTGTCCGTTAGTTGTTGGTTAATCATCTGAACAGCTGTTATTGTTTACCTGTTCTAAACTATGAATTCTGGGAAAACCAGTCACGGTTGCGCGACGAAAAGTCAATACTGCCTGTATTATGTAGTTATTTGGCATAACAATGCCATTGTATAAATCTGTCACGGTGTACTGACGATTGAAATTCTAACGTCACGGTTTTTCCCTTACAGTGTCATGGATTTGCTACGACAATTACAGTGTTGCTTAATGGAGGGAATCGTAGATACCAATAAGTTTGAGAGTGTGATGGAGGTTTCTTTTGAGGAAGGATCTTCCATATGCATGGAGGAAATAGATGTTAGTACATCTAATGAAGATGAAAGTGATGAGTCCACCTTAAAGGGACACACTCAAATCGAGTTTAGACAAGCTTAGTTGTTTTACATAAAAAATGGACTTATTTAATCATAAATATTAATTATAAGAATAGTATAAGGAAAATTGCTTTTTGCATATTACTAACTGTTGATTATATTTCATCAGTAATATATTGAAACCCATAGTAGAGTTGAACAATCAACTAGTATTTAAATATATGCAAGTATGTTTAAAGTCAAAATGGTACTGGATTAATAAATCGAAAGCCTAATGTTAATGCTCAACCTGTGGCTAGAGGGCATAAACGGTAGAAAGCATTTTTCACTACCTCAATCCAACCGAGACTGCAATATTTTTTTTTGTATTTATATTGTGCGGCGATTTCCAAATGTCTCATTTCATGCTCTTTCTCCCTTTAACGAGGAGTACACCACTGAATACAAACGTGTAGCATGTAGGTTACACTACAATACATACATATGGACTATTAAAACACATATATATATATATATGATGGGTATGACGGATATATGAAGATTTAGTAGCGTCACAATAGTCTTTGACACTAGCCTACACAAGCCGCATGAACTGATGTATAGAAAACCGCATTGGCTTTTATTATTAACATCATTTGGTGATATCACCTATTAGAATAGGCGATATCAACACATGGTGTTTACAAAGGCAATACGACACCCATAATGAGTGTTGTGTTCATAGTTTTAAATTGATCTCCTACTGAACAGTAGGCAGCTAAATGTACGCACGTAGACTCATAACGTTTGTATGAACCATACCATGTATCGTTTCCGTGTAAGTTAAATGGAATAGTTTTATGATTAATCCCACAATTTGATTCAACTGTCTATATTCTTGTTTTTTCCTGTCCCTGTGACTTTCGATACATTATCTTACTGCTTAGGTACATGATGAAAACCACAGAGAATAATGTATGCATCTGCTAGTTAGACTCTGAAAAGAGAAAAACCGTCGTTGAGTAACCGTTACATTGAAAAAGTTGTCGTCGAGACGCGGTGACACTTTTAGGGAGAAACTGTGAAATGCATTTTTTCAAAAAGAGTATGAACTAACAATATGAAGTAATTATTATTTTCTACTGGTTTGTATACATGTTTTGATAAAGCATACTGTATTAAAGTGCTATATGTTTTGAAGTATTTAAGAATGTTCATTTTATAAATTGATGTATAAAATGTGGTTTATATAGAAACTATGCAATACACGTTTATTAAATATAATTAATTAACTCATATTAGTGTATACATAAGGATGTATTTCGTGTGAAAAACTCTCTAAAAAGCAATATTTTTTCAATTTTCATTCAAAAGTCATGTTTGTAAACAGACATCGTTGAGAATCATTGACTATTCTTGGCGAAACCGATACCACTATCGATGAGCAACCTTGACTAGTTTTCGTCGAGAATCCATTTGCGTTGATACCCGCAGTGGATTAATTACATTATTTCGTGTTATTTCCATAGAAGGAATAAAAAAAATGCTTAGCTGTGCCGAGTGTTAGACAGCGACTGTCACAGATCTGCCGTGACCAGGATTCGAACCTGGGTTGTCGCGGCCACAACGCGAAGTACTAACCACTATACGATCACGGCTATCACCGCTAAGCTGTCTAAACGGTTAAACGTTATCGAAGGGGTTTAAACAGAACAGAACAGAACATACTTTTATTGACTTGTACGTTAAGTACATCATCATAATATATATACAACAATTACAAAATACATAATTAAATCACGTGTAACATACAAAGTATATGATTTATATCAGCTCTAAAGAGGATGATCTATAAAGTGTTCACACATGCGTTATAGATATTCTATGTGACATCGCACATTTGAGATATAAAGCCAATTTTAAAAGAATCATTTTGTTTTGAGTTTGCAATAATTCGATGAATTTAAACATACTTGGTCTATTACAATAATATTGAGCTATGTATTTCCTCCTTATATCGGAGTAACATGGGCATTTTAGAATGAAATGAAACTCATCTTCAATATCTTGAGTATTACAATATTGACAAAAACGTTCATTTCTTTCAATCCTATTGATACCATACCGACCTGCTTGAATTCTTAGAGAATGTGACGATAACCTTATTCTACTTACTAAACTTCTTAAATCGCATGGCAATACATCTAAGTATATTTCATAATGAAAATGATTTTTCACATTGTTATACAAATCTAAGACACCAGAATTTTGTTTATTTGCATACCACTTTTGCAAAAAACAATCGATTATTCTTTGTTTGAATACTAATACAAATGACCTACAAACAACTGTATCAGGGTTATCCCATACCCAATTGAAACCATATTCATACAGTAACGTTTTAACATTAGATAACCAGTTCTTTTTGCCATTAACACACTCGTCATAGGCCATATTATAAACCTGTTTCAATATAATATTATCAGTATTTAACAACTTAAACCAATACTTAACAATTTTAACATATCGTGAAATATACAAAGGATAACGTCCTAATTCACCGTAAACAGTAGCTGTACAAGTACTTACTTTAACATTTAATATTTTCTTACAAAATTTTAAGTGTATTCTTTCAATTTCTTTAGACTTACTAAAGCCCCATATTTCCGATGCATAACCCAAGACTGAGCCAACAAATGCATCAAAAAGTTGACAAAGTAATTTAGGTTTAAGTTTATATTTACGACAATTTACTAATAAAACATTAAGGGCTTTCAAAGCTTTACCAACTAATTGTTCTTGGTTAAGTGAAAAATTACCAGTATAATTAAACACGGTACCCAAATAATTAAAATCATCAACTACTTCTAATTTACTGTTATTATAAGTGAATTCCTCATTTGGTAATAGTCTACCTCTTTTCCTAAAAACCATAACTTTAGTTTTAAGCGTATTCACTTCAAGACTCCATTTTTTACAATAACAATTTAACAAATCGAGGCTACTCTGTATTTATTCTGGTGAATTTCCAAGGATAACCATATCATCAGCAAAAAGTAGTAACATTAAAACAATATCACCTATCTTTAAACCAGAATTTATATCTTGTTGCAGAAACAACTCTAAGTCTTCAAGAAATAGAGAAAATAAGATTGGAGAGATTACCTCCCCTTGACGTAAACCTACAGCATATTCGAAGAATTCAGAATAAGTTTGACAAGACCTGACACAAGACTTTATCTTTAAATACATATCTCTTATTATTCTGCACATTTTACCTTGAATTCCCTGGTTATATATTTTTAACCACAATGCATTTCTATAAATACAGTCATATGCTTTTTTAAGGTCAACAAATACACAATACAACCTTTTATTCTCGTTTATATATTTCTGAATAACGGTTAACAACACAAATAATGCATCAACAGTAGATCTTCCTTTTCTAAATCCAAATTGTGCATCGGACAGTGTATTATTTTCATCACAAAAGGTAACGGTTTACGTGTAATGCTTCTCTTTAAATTTGAATGCGGAATTATTAATCATGTTTATTGTGTTTAAATAAAGGTTAATAATTTATTTCTACAGATGTTTGTCATATTTGAAACAAATGTAAACATCATACACTAGACGACACTAAAAAGAACCCCAGTTACATTCTCCTGCAGCAGATACCGTTAATGTTCATCAAACTTACCTTTCGTACTCCCTACCAATTCCAAATGAATGATTAATTACATTATTTCGTTGTTAATTTCATAGAAGGAATAAAAAAAATGCCTAGCTGTGCCGAGTGTTAGACAGAGACTGTCACAGACCTGCCGTGACCAGGATTCGAACCTGGGTTGTCGCGGCCACAACGCGAAGTACTAACCACTATACGATCACGGCTTTCACCGCTAAGCTACATAATTTAAGCTTAAACGTTATAAAAAAAGGTTTAAAACGGTTTACATGTAACACTTTAAATGAGGGTATAACCCCTTCCCCTCTTGAATCCGGAATCCCAAATAAATTGAAGACGGAATCCAGAATACGCTCTAAATTACAGCCTGAATCCGAAATACTGTATGAGTTTAAACTGCCCCCTTAATTAGTCTTTTCTTTTGTTTGTTTGTATGGTGTTTTACGTCATTTTCAACACATGTAAGGTTATATATGACGGTCGATTGTTTTGTGGTGGAGGCAGACCACCCAGTTTTCCTGGGTAGAACCAGTACTTTACACCTCCCGCCATCCGTAAAAATCATCATTATTTATTGACATGCACACTAACTATAAAAAAATCGCCCCAAATACAAATCAGTAGTTGTGTATTAATTACTGGTCCTTTGGAATAGTCAACCCCAATCTAAAGTAAAATACTAATAAAGCCGGTGCTAACGGGCGTGAGAGGTGTTGCACCTTATATTACCTCTCATGAACTGACCCAAAAATAAAGAGTCTGCTACTTTTATCTCTTGCTTGTGTGTGTTGCACCAAAGGGAGCCCCTTTTCGGTATTTATTGACATTCACACTATAGCTTTAAAATGTCGTCCGACTACGAATCTTTATAGTGTTATCTATCATTTATTGGTCCTTTGGGGTCATCAAGCCCAACCTTTTTGACCTTGAAGTAGAATACCGATTAAGCCGGTGCTAGTGGTATATATATAACTTATATTACCTCGCTTAGTGGGATATATATATAACTTATATTACCTCGCTTAGTGGGATATATATATAACTTATATTACCTCGCTTAGTGGGATATATATATAACTTATATTACCTCGCTTAGTGGGATATATATATAACTTATATTACCTCGCTTAGTGGGATATATATATAACTTATATTACCTCGCTTAGTGGGATATATATATAACTTATATTACCTCGCTTAGTGGGATATATATATAACTTATATTACCTCGCTTAGTGGGATATATATATAACTTATATTACCTCGCTTAGTGGGATATATATATAACTTATATTACCTCGCTTAGTGGGATATATATATAACTTATATTACCTCGCTTAGTGGGATATATATTATAGGTTATTGCATTTGTATGGCTAAATATTACTTGGAACGAGTTGTTTTGGCAAAGGACGACGAGCTTGCGAGTCGTCCTGCGCCAAAACAACGAGTTCCAAGTAATATTTAGCCATACAAATTCAATAACCTTTTTATTGTATACTTTCATATTGATTTTGATCAATGTTAATTGTATGACTATTACTTTTCATTGCATTTGTGTTATTTTTATAGCTTTTGATGGAATTCCTATCTTGCCATTCAGTTTCATTTTGTGTGGATGATTATTTTGCGCGAAAACGACGTCGACGTCGGATGACGTCATTAAAAACAACAAGCAATTTTCAGAAGTTTGTTTACCATTTGATAACGTTAAAAACAGTGGGTGAGTGACCATTTGAATAATTTTATCAATTTTTGCCATAAAAGGTTGAAAAAAGACTCGTATTTTTTGTTGACACTATAGGAAGTATTCCGTTATTTTTATTTGAAAGTAGTTCCTTATTTCTGTTTCGCGGCTCTTAGCAAGCACGAGCAAAAGTTCCCGTGCAATATGAATGCGTGCAATATCGTAGAATATTGCACACTTAGCTCAATGCAAACTAAACGGGACAATATGAAAGTATACAATAAATAACTTATATTACCTCGCTTGAACAAACCCAATAAAACCGAGTATAGCATTTGTTTCTCTCTTCTTTGTGTTTGTAGCTTCCGAGGGATCCCCCTCTCAGTATGTATTTATAAATTAGAATTCAGTCCAAAATGAAATATTTATACATGTTCTACTCTTTAAGCTAAATGTTAAATTTGACAGTCCTGCCCACTCTTGCTCTCATTACAACTGGTGTCTCTAGTACGATGCAACCAATGTCTTCATCACTGGACATGTTATCGTCGTCCTCTTCTGCAACAATCTCCTTATTTCCAAACTCATATGTGTCTTTCACAATCTGACTGTAAGTTTCTTCGTTGAGAATGTCTGGAGTTCATGTTTGTTTCCAATGCTTTTGATTACAGCACTTGAATGATATATTCACTGGTGAAGCTTTCATGGCCAGACCAATAGCTGACACCTAACACTGCTGTATTCAATCATGGCAGTCGTACAACCACTAGCAAAACTATCTGTGCTTGAATGATTAATAACATAGTAAATCACTTGCATGGATTTTGAAAAGGCCAGATCTCTGAAGTTAACACGATTTGGTCAGGTTGTATTTCTGATTGTATTTCGCCTCACGTTCTAACCAAGTTCAATTCTCCAGCTCCTCATCTTTAGCCTGCATCTTTGGACAGATTTTGGGACTCGGGACACACATTCTAGATTCGAACAGAAATATGACCGCCGGGTGCAACTTAGTGCGACCGTATGTTCTTGTAGTTTGACTGTCAGTGAAGTGTTTTCATTTACTGGGTTGAAACTTGTCTTCACTCAACAACAGGTATCTATGCTCACCTATGGATGAACACATGGAGGAAATACATTATTCGGTTCAATTCAATTTACTTATTTCGTATTTATTTAACCACTCAATAAGTTGTAATACTACATTCCCCTCTCTGGGGCGGCTCTAAATAACATATAATGTGTTGATGAGCCGTTAAAAAATATGCAATTCAAGTTGCTAATTCAAACATTATGTTGCTTATTCAAACATTATGTGCCCCGTGTGGTTCCCGGGGGCCCCGTTTGGTCACGGGGCAAAGAATAGGGCCACTGCAGATCACTTTGGAGGGGTAGGCAGAGGGGTAGAATCACCCCAAATTTATGTTCATTTTATCTTCTTTTTTTCATGTTCATTAAAGGTCTTCATCATGATCCCTGCATTGTTTCAGGTGCCATCTCGCTCACATCAAAAGAGCAGTGGCAGAAAAAATAAATAAACGTGGCTCCAGCGTAATGGAGTTTCTACGATAGAATTTGCAGCAACTCTGCAGTTAAGGGTGAGAAGGTTCTAGGCCCATTTTCCATATTTTATCTCGATGTACATAGAGGGTGAGTCTGGCATGTTCATGCCTGTTAGGCGCCATATAACCTTTCATGTGTTGGTGCGCCTTAAAACCGAATTCAGTTCAATTCAAACATTATGTCAGCACTCAATAAGTTATAATACCACCTTCAACTTTTTCTGGGGCGGCTCTAAATAACCTATAACGTGTTGATGAGCCGTTAAACGAGGTTCAATTCAATTTAATTTCCTTATTTAGTAATTATTTAACCACTCACTAAGTTATAATACCACCTTCAACTTTCTCTGGGGCGGCTATAAATAACCTATTATTAGTTATTGGGTGTGTTACTGACCCCCTACAGAAATATGTAGGGTCAGTAAGATTTATAGGGGGCGAGGCGATAGCCGAGTCCCCTATACATCTGACTGACCCCACATATTTCTGTAGGGGGTCAGTAACAGACCCAATAACTGATTTATTGCATCGAGCACCTTTTTTAAGGCAAACGCCGATATTTAACCCATTTTAATGGAGCGTTAACGTCATTGAGACGTTCGCGCAATTTGACGTCATGACGTTGACGTCACGACCGGTACAGTTTAAAAACATTACTAATTTACTTATTTTGTTTGTTAATAACGCCTTAAAGAACTATTTACAAATGATTTAAACTCTGAATCGGAATTGTAGTCCATATTGTTTTAGTGACCCTCTATGAAATCTACTGACCCACTATAGAATAATAGAGGGTCACCATGTGACCGCTCTAATCCAATGAAATTCCTAGGATTTTCTGCGAGGTGCAATAAAATGTGTTAATGAGCCGTTAAACAAGATTCAGTTCAATTCAATTTACTCGTTTATTCATTCTTTCTCCACGCAATACGTTATACAGAGTTTAATAACCAGTGTTTTTGAGATATGGGAGATATTTTCAGTATCTCAAAAACACTGGTTATTAAACTATATATTACATATTTTATTAATATTTCTAATGATTCACGCCTTGATACACCAGTTTGCACGAGAACGCCAAGACGACGTTACGTCATACAAACAAAACAAGTGGAATCGGAACTCTTCGTTAATTTCCGTAATCGTTATTCCCTAGTGGCGGATCTGACGACGACGTCCATAAAACAATTGGAACGTCCCGCCACTGACGGAAAAGGCCGAGCAATGCTCCGTACTGAACGAGTAGATATAGCATTTCCTATAAACATCACAGACAATTATGTATTATAATGCCATTTTACACTCGATCACATAAAACTGAGTCGCCCTCACCCCTCTGCGGACACAATAACCTTGCTGATACGCATAGTCCGTAGTATCGGCGGACACAATGACCTTGCTGATATGCATACGCTGTAGTATCGGCGGACACAGTGGCCTTGCTGATATGCATACGCCGTAGTATCGGCGGACACAAAGGCCTTGCTGATATGCATACGCCGTAGTATCGCCGGACACAATGGCCTTGCTGATATGCATACGCCGTAGTATCGGCGGACACAATGGCTGGCACCTTGGCCTCCTACAGCACTCAATGCATCTTTATTACGTTGCTATTTTGACAAGTGTTTGCAAACCGATGAATTTCAGGTAAACAAACGGTAAAGCAATAATAATCAGAGAAAATGCGTTTAATACCACAAAATGTTTATATTAGTGTCTATTAAGAATCTAATCTTAAAATCATAATTTTAGATAGACGCTTTGAAGTGTTAATTCGTCGTCCTCTGGTAATCAAACACTGCGTGACACATCGTGTGAACTGACAGATTATATCAGAGCAGGTATTAAAGTTATTAACTTTAGATTAACCTAATTAGAGAAAAAATGTTTTCTTATTCACTACATTCAAATGAAATAAAAATAAAAACAGAGAAATTTAAATGTAGCAAGATGATTTTCATATTGTAGCTAAAATGTTTTGATTGTTGATGCAACTAGCAAAGATTAAAGAGCATGCGCACATTTACTCGTTTATATTTACGCAATATATCAGAAATATATGGTGGCTGATTTGTGCCATGTGTTGGATGTTTGTCGGGGCGAAGATACGACAACACGACACATTTTACGCGACAACTCGACATTTAGGTATGTGTCGTGCTGTCGTGTTGTGTATTCGCCCCGCCAACACGCCAACACGACATGGCACAAATCAACCGCCATAGAATATGACCACTGAAGAAAAAAACAGCAAGAAACACACACACACACACACACACACACACACACACACACACATCATGACGGTGTTTACATGTTTTAGTGAGATATATGGTCAACGTTATAGTGCTGCCACACTGGAATAACACGCCGTAGACACATGGCATAATACAAAGAATACTGCAAGAATACTGATACCGTTGCCGCGATGACACGATAAGTAATTCTAATAGGCCATAACCACGGTGGCGAAACCACGTGACATTTTGATTGGATTCACATAAAAAAGATATCAACAAACGCTCATTGTAGTGTGATAATGGTTCCACCTCGATCAGGCATGTTTGTTTGCTCACAACTTTCTTAATATTTAACGAAATAGTGTTGAAACTTTCTGCACAGTAAAAATATAAATACAAAAAAAAATCGATTCATGCAGACCTGGATTACCCGCCCAAATAATTGGAAATGAAAGAAAGAGTATGACTGTGTACAGTTTGGGTCATCAACCCTTATAGAAGGCTTTTGATGACCATCACCGATCATTGGAGTCGCGTATCATATTCATGAACTCTCGCACATCATTCTGTGTAACGTTTGTGATCATCAACATTGTTGTAACTTCAACAACACTTCAGTGTCATATATAGTCTGTCGACACATTCAGTATTATTTTGTGATAATACTACGAACATCTTAAACGTTCATGAGAACAGTCTTTTTCATATTTCATCTGTTTATTCGCTTGGTTTTCTTGATAATTGTATATACATTTAACATATTTTAAAAGTTGTATTTATGTAAATGCAGTCACCGACATTGATTCTTACCTGAGTTAGTCCAACCACTAGGGTCATCTTGCGACAGGATTCCAGGTACCAAACGAGTCTCCCATTAATCATTCGTTCCATGGTTTTACATATATGGAAGCACTTTATTTCAAAATCAGTAAGCATAGGCCCATGTGATCATACAATATTATACATATACATTTTAACAGACGTAGCAAGATCCGTACATATATGTAGTAACAAATATCAGATGTAAAATAAACACAGTTATACTGTATACTTCTTCTTTAGAGAACACAAACAGAAAAAAAAGATAGAAACAAACACATGAACACGTCAGATTTTCCATTTAAAATTCACGGAGAAGGTGACTAAACATATATACATATACTGAAAGGAAAAAGAAACGCAGGGTGCGTATTTCCGCTATATATTGTAAGTTTAATATGCTACTGCTAATCGAATGGTACAGGGCGACATTAGGCTTGTCCTTTTAGAAAGAAGGTTTAAACAGCACTGAACACACCAATGGTTACCCCTTTAAAGTTTTATTATCGTCAGAATGCGCATTTGGCTCAAGCAGGTGAGCAAACTTAGGCTTTAATGTTGCAATCACTTAACATTAAATACAGTACTGAACTGGCTCAATTTTCAAAGAGGAACTTCAGCATTTATGAATTTCTTGTTACAACGTGTACTGTGATTAAAACGTCTACAACATCACAGTTGTGTCCTTTCTCTAACTAACTGCACTTTTTTTTTTACAAAAACATCTTGGGGATTTCCTTGGAACTAGTAGATGGGCGATCTAGAGTGGGCAGTATATGCAATATAAGCGGAAATACGCACCCTGCGATTTCTTTTTGCCTTTCAGTTATATCAATGTTATGGTTGATGTATTATACTTAATCATATCCATGTCATGAACATATAAGCACATATCACATACGTTTCAAACACAATAAAATAAATTGCTCTATTTGCATTTTCAAGTGTGACAAAACCACCAAACACCAATATACATGACTATGTGAACATAAAATATTACAATATTAAAAATAACACAAAACATCTACAATCTGAGAAGGAGAAAATGAGAAAATAAGACATGGAATACAATTACATCAAATCAATTCATTTGCGTTTTCCTCATTTCAAATGCTTTAAAAATATACACACTTAAACTTTTAATTTCTTTTCATTTTTGCTGTAAAAAAGTTCTTTTAATTGAACATGCTCAGTCGATTCCAAAAATATTTTTTACTATATTTTTTTCGGTTGTCATTAAACAGATCGCAATCTAAAATGAAATGAAACTCATCTTCAAGTTTGCTGCAAATTATACATATTCTATCTCGCTGAATGGTATTACTTCTAGGTCTATTGCCACCTACCAGTCTCTATAGCAAGGCTATGGGACGAGACAATTAACTGGTCATACGATATTCTAAATTTTGGTATGTTTATGCACTTAAGAAATAATTGAAAATCAAAACTAACAATTTAAAAAAAAATATTGCTCTCGATGAACTTCTAAACGTTCATGCCAAGACTGTATTTTATTATCATGAAGTCGTTGTTTAATTATACCTAAGAAAAGATTCAAATCCGGCACTCTGGTTTAGCCACACGTAGTAAAAACCCATTGACGATAATAAATCGCGAACTAGGGTTACCCAATGATACTTTTGTTTGGGTAAATATCAGCATCTGTCTTTAGAACATAAATAACTTTGCAATACTTGTTTCACTGCTGTTAAAATCTTTAACCAATATTTAATATTTCTATGAAATCTGTTATTGATAAGGGACAGACCATTTTGATTTCTGGGTGTGGGAGGGATGTGGTGGTGTGTGTGTGTGGGGGGGGGGGGGGGGGGGGGGTGGGGGGGGGATTTTCCTTTAAGCCGGAATATATTTTTTTTGCATTTCTTTTAAAGCCGGGATTTTTATTTCGCCTAGTGCACAGGCCAGATTGTTTTTTTCGTCAACTTGAAGGCAGTATATTTTTTTTTTTTTAGTTTTTAAGTTTTATTATTCGTAGAATAAGAAGAGCTGTTGTAGATCTACTCAACTTCTGCGTTGGTTTTCAGTTGTACGTTGGCCAAATCCATTTATTTCAGCAAACCACTGGTCAGTGAAACTTGAAATATGTCATCAGTACCACCAAGGACATTGGTAGACACATGTTCCATAACTCTGTATTGCATTTAAGCAAAAGCATGCCATTTTCTTACTTTGAAGTTCTTTTTTGACAAGACCATATATTTAAACAACTGGAAGTCGTACATCAATAAAACTTCAGTAAATCTTGGAATATCAAGGCAGGGTCTTCAAAAGGCAGCCGTTAAAGCGCGTATTCCTCAATCTTTTATTTCAAAATCTAATTCCCCCTACTCGTTAATAAACCCCCTATCCTTTGATCTCTCTGCCATATCCCTTAAAAACACCAATACACCTGCAAATGCATTAAACCTGTATATAAATAGCTCCTTGTAGGCAATACCTCTTAAAAATCCTTGAATTTACAGCTGAAATATACCTCAATTGCATCTAAATCAATCATGAAAATATTGGTCACACCGAAAGGTAACTCGATCCCTCACACACACTCCCATAACATTCAAATTGTAATGTTCCCTTTTCCCTTCAATACTTCTGTGGGAAGACCCTGCAAGGGATCTAGTAGACAATGTTCCATATTAACTCTGTATTGTATTTAAACAAAGGTATGTTCCTTTTTGACTTCAAATTTCTGGTAAAGTGTTTAGGCAAGTCCTTGGTATTTCATTGGAAGATTGTTAGTATTAATACAACTTCAGTAAATCATGGGAGTGCTATGTAGACAGTTAAATCTGTATTGCATTTCGACTTAGAATTTATTTTATTATTGTTGGGCAGTCCATATTTTCAGTACCACTAGCATATATCTCTGTCAAAGGAGCTTGACAAGTGGTCATCTGAGTCACCAAGGACACTGTACATACACATGTTTCATAACTTTTTATTTCATTTTAGCCAAATGATACTTTTCTTTAACTTAGAGTTCAGTTTAAGTTTTAGCAGCTTCATATATTTAAGTGTTACTCGGCTGCAAACATATCAAGAAGACATTGGCTAGCCTGTACATGTCATTGCTCATAAACTCCACACTTCCTTACTTCTACACCACCACCACTGTCACACAGATAAATAGACATTTGTTCTATTATTTTGGTTTTTCTTCTGTTACCATGTCTGCTATCCTGTTTTCTTCCAACCCTCCCCCACCCTTCCCCACCCACAAACACACATACTCTCCACCTCAGCCAACCCCAATGAAAATATTGTATTGTATTCTGTTTCTTTCCTATTCAGTACCTCAGACGCCCCCAATGAAAATATTGTATTGTATTCTGTTTCTTTCCTATTCAGTAACACTTCACTTCCCCTTTTCAAGTTCATTATTCCTGGGTATTGAAGGTCTTGCTTTTGATATTTGGTATATATATGTTTACTGACCACCCCCTCCCGTAAACCCTAAACCTCACACTCATCACCACCTAACCTCCACAATTAAGACTTGACCTTGTGAATGAACTGGCCCGCCTTGAAATCACAGAACAACCTAACGTATAAATGATGAAACGTGCTATAAATAGTAAACCTAATTGCTATTCAATTAGATTTATAGTATTAGTCATGGTTTGTATTAAATGAAACTAAATAAGTATTTTTGCAGGATTGTCTTGATAATCATATTTTATAGAGTAGATCACAACTTAAGAAAGAGATCATCTGCATTTGATCGAGTTTAGCATGCGGTACATGCTTCAAAGTATTTAGAATCATATAGCATAGTCCATTCCAAAAGACGTATTTATTAATATTTATCGGTATTCTAAATTTATTAACACTTATGTTTTGAAGAACATATGTAAGATTTTAAAAAATTTAAGTTTTTATATTTCATTTTGCGTATAACTTTTTTGTTTGATTAAGAGTTAATATTATTTAATATTTTATTAACATTTTAATGCTCCGTGATTTCTTTTTTAAGTCAATTTCAAAGTAAAAGCAAGGAAGAGTGCGTCTACTTATGTTATATTTATCAAAGTTCAATACTCATAAAATTTCATAATGTAATTTTGGAATACCAGTGACAATTCAATGCGACTTTAGTTTTGTATATTTTTGCCGACGATTTTCCTTTAATTTAGCTATTCCGAGATTGCAGTTATAAAATAATACCGTCACATTTGGGACGCGCTGCGTCCTAGTAGAGCAGTCACGAGTCACGTAAAAGACATGATATCGAATTTCTGTTTAAATCAGTGATTTCTTATGAGCTTGGATGTACATAGTGTATTAACAGTTACGTCAAAAAATGAGTGCGATATTGAAAAAAATCCACATATTTTCGAAAGCCTCGTACATCACATTTATTACAACCATGAATACTATCACTGTCATCTAAACTCAGTTCGATAAATTTCTGAGCAGAAATTGTGGCTGTAGCCAGATTGTCGTTAAACATTCAATGTTGAATCCAGTGGCTGATGGAGTAGATCTCATTTATCAAGACTGAAGAGGGAGTCAGATTAATTTTTTGCTCTAACTGGACTCACAGGCCAGCTTATTTTTTGCCAAGAATGTGGGAGGAAAGCTGGATTATTTTTTTTTCAACAATTTGAGGGATTGTTGGGTTTGTTTTTTTTTCCCTCATGTCAGAGCCAGGATATTTTTTTCAACAATTCAAGGGCCAGAATATTTTTTCAAAAAAATCCTAGGCCACCCCCAGAAATCAAAATGGTCGGTACCATAAGGCTAAACCTGCCAGTATACCATACACAAAGTCATTTTGCGTTGAACGTTTTACCTTCAATATAACGTTTGCAATAAAGTGTATGTATTCTTTTCAATATTGTTTTGCACTGTGGAAACCCCACACTTCACAAGAATAATATAAAATGGTCAATAAGCTTATCAAATAGTTCAAGTCTATGAGATTAGAAATGTCTGTAAAGTTTAGAAGGTACGTATTCAGTTTGAATATTGCTTGTTGTGCTTTACCCGCTAACGTTAATTGAGTTTCACTGAAAGAACCGCCTTGGTTTAAAACAAATCTAAGGTAAATAATGTGATTCAGAATTTCAATTTGTACACCATTGAAAAGAAGAAATTTAAATTACGTGGGTAGGAACAATCCTGCTTTTCTGAAAACAATTATTTCAGTTTTTTTGACATTCACTGTCAACTTCCATCTCTCGCAGTAATCAGATATATCAAGACCTTTTTGAAGACCTTCAGCGCTTTCTGCGAAAATAACAATATCATAACAGGCATATAGCACGAGAATAGCTGTTTTGTCACGTATACCTCGAGTACCTTCAAATTCATTTGAAATGAATATGCCTCATATCATTTAAGGAACATTGAGCGAAAAGAAAAAGGAGATAAACATTTCTCTTAACGCACTCCAAGCATCTTGAAAACTCGTTGCTTAACGTATTGATTGTATTTGACTCGTGACTTAATATATTATACATACTTTTTAACAACATTGATATGTTTTCTCTTACAACCGAATTGTATTAATTTATACCACTTACTGTTTCTGTCTATATATTCAACATAAATCTAAAAATCTTTACTTAAATCAATAAACTACAATACATCTTCACTTACACTATTTATCATATGTAATGGCTTAAACGAGTATTTAATAGTCTCGTAAATAGTTGTCCAACATACTTAATAATGTAATTCCTCTATAATTATCTGTGTCATTAATAGAACCATTCTTATGTAGTGGGACGATAAATCCTTCTGACTAAGACTCAGGAAAAATACCTGTGTTCAGTATAGTGTTAAATAATGTGTATAAATACGGTAATAATTGGTGAGCACCATGTACAAAGTATTCCATTTAAAAGGAAAACCTGGACCAGCACTTTTACCATTTTTTTAGCTGTCTAATAGCTTTTAATATTTCCTCATTACTATAACTACATCAAGTTCTTCGAAACATAACTTGGAACGCTCATGGTAAAAAACGATCATTAAAATACAAAACATCTTCATCGGGTGAAAAAAGATCAAGCAGGATTATTGACAGATTTAAAATATTGTGTTCAAAAGCAGACAACGATATATTTGGACTAGTCTACATGCGAAGCCTCTCTTAACCAATATAGTTTCGCATTCAGTATGCCTGCTATGCTTCCAAGTTTTGGTTTTGCTCATTATTATATTCTCTTTTACATCTTTTTAACATAGATTTATATTCAGAGCGTGATCTAACAAGTAAAACTCTGTTTCGGTCGTCTGACATTGTCTATAACAATTTAAATGAAAATGAAAAATAGTTCTCAGGTCTTTACAACTTTCACTTAAACCAGTCATTATTCTTGTAATCTGTACCATTCTTGTGCCTAAGTGTTTTTTTATTAATAAAGGGTTATAACACTATTCAATAGAATTGGAAATTCTGTAAACTAGATTCAATACCATTCATGTCACACATGAACCCGTAGTTTGAGTTAAATTATTTAATTGGCTCAACCAACTACATCGCCAGTTCAAAGCATCATCATATCACATCTACGCTCACTATTCCATTCTATATTACATATGTGCAATCTTATACTGCTAGACTCGCTTCGAGGTCATGCTATATGACCAATTAAAAAATGCATGTTCATTACTAATGATGTTTCAAAAGAACATTCAATAACACCAATGTCGGATAAGTATTGGGATCTGAACATCAAAAGTTGTGAAATTATTTATAAATAGATTCCGATACAACAACATAATCAACTAGACTACACCCGCGTGTGTCCCCACAACCGTATATTACTAGAACCCGCCGTCTTTACCGATACCCCCCGTTTTAATATTCGTAAACCAGTCTGTTTACAGAAATCTAAAAAGGCAGTACCATTGTTATTTATATGGCCGCTTATCTTGGGAATATCTTCGGACTAACACTATCTATGAATATTCATCTGGCTAAATTTCGATAAGACTCGCTGGAGTCAAACTTACAAAATATGGCTTATCAGAGAGTGCGACTATTAAAGGTCTCCCGCCAATGAGAATGTTACAAAGACCATTTGTATCATTATGACTAAACGCAACAGAATCGGTTAATCTATAAAAAATATTCTGTTCAATAGTATTAAATCTACTTCTCCCCCGGGGAACTAAGACATAAGAAAGACCAACCAAACAAATCATTGTTAATGAAAATAATTGACCATCTAGTCTCAGTCACAAAATATTCATCGCTCTGATTAGATCGACGAATAGGGATGTTTCGTTTACTAAAGTATTTCGAACATATATAAATTATACCACCTGATTCGTTTGCATTTATATTGACTTTAATCTGTGTAAAGCAGGGAAAACATTCAAAAATTATCAACATTAAACTACCTGTAACATCATTTTGACATGTCTCAGTAACATAACATCATTTTCTTCAAAATTGAAATAATTTCTGAACATTGCAACTTATTACAATTTTTTGAAACTAGACTTTGTACAGTTAATAGGCAAATTTCAATTGCAGCTCCCCGCCTCGGGTCATTGCATGTTAACCAGTGTCATTTATTGTTCCTTCACGCACGCTTGAGTGTGTCAGTGACAGATTGCGAGATACATAGGCCGAACGATTATCCCGCCTGTTACGAGTCTCTTCGCATCGATGACGACGACTGGTCCCGACTATGACGACGTTATGCGAGATGCGTCTCGGGTAATATGCGAGCCATGTTCGGGTCTGCGGTGGCTTAGGGGGGATTAACCTTAGCCGATGGTGATGGGAATATAGACCGATTTGATGAGTTATTATGTTTTCCAGCAGCAGACGAAATACGATTATCAGTGTTGTTTGCACTTTTGAGTTCACAGTTTCCCACGTGATAAATCGAGGATGGACTCGTTTGATATGTGCTGGTCACTGGCTGATTCACGTTCTACCTGGACGGCCTCCTGGGATATACAGTTATCACTCACGATCATTGGAGAAGAACTATGAGCAGTAGGCTTACAGGGTGTCTTCATGAACCCGAGTAGCGGTTGGTCATAGTTGTGCATGGCTGTAGTCGAGTAGATAATAATGGTAACATTATCGCCTTCGTCATGTACAGGAAATTCTAGCATTTGCCTTTGTTGCATGATTGTGTTCCAGTACAGGAAATTCGTCCTGTATTACCTGCCTATTGCACACAAGTTTGGCCGGATAGAACAATACGGACAGACGATAGGGGGTTATCCTTCTTAGTGTCTTTATATAAAGGCTACACGCGCTTCCGTGCGTCTGATATCTCCGTGGAACATCGCGGTCGATAGAGTAGCCAGGGCATACTCTTTATAGTTTTGGCGTTAGAAAGGATCTCACATCATTCGAGTTACTTTAAGTATTGAAGCCTTTATTCCTTAAGTATTACATATTTGTCTGTGATTTGTATAGGAAATACTGGGAACAGAAAAGCTATATCTACTCGTTTGCTCTACTGGGAAATATCTCCCTGCACGGAACATTGCTCGGCCTTTTCCGTCAGTGGCGGGGGGAACGCCAAATGACGTTCCGATTGTTTTACGGACGTCGTCGTCAGATTCCGCCACTAGGGAATAACGATTACGGAAATTAACGAAGTGTTCCGGTTCCACTTGTTTGTATGACGTAACGTCGTCATGGCGTTCTCGTGCAAACTGGTGTAAAAAGGCGGGAATCATGAGAAATATTAATAAAATTCTTTTTAAATTATGTAATGTAGAGTTTAATATCCAGTGTTATTGAGATACTGAAAATATCTCCTGAGGTAGAGAAATGCCCCGATATAAGAACGAGTGCGGAGTATCTTGCGGGAAGAGTCGAGTGTACTATGGATTTGGACCACCATTATTTTCACATAGACCGTAATGTTAGCTCTACACAGAATAAACACTTACCCTATGCTCCGTGACACTTCAAATATCCATTAAAATGTATATACGTGACGACAAAACACAAAAAGTAGCAAAACAACAATGACCACAAACTGCTCTATGCACCAGCATTTGACTCAAAATGAAGTAGATGACCTTTTTTGACAACAACAGCCGAACCACACCTCATTTTGATTTTAAATCTTACCTCATACAAAGTAGTACCACTCAGCACTCTGATGACTGATTCTTTGCTTTTTGCACCCATAATCTTCGGAAATCTATCCTCAAAACAAAAACAGTAAATATACGTACCTCTTTTATGTACTAAATCAATTACACAGTCCCAAATAACATCACTGATGGTACTTCTTTCGAGTACGACCATTTTCAACTTTTGACCTCTCTGGTTACCGGTCCAAGTCCTATATGCCCTAGATTTGGTTTTAAAACAATTTATAATTACATGTGAGTATCAACTTACATGTCAACTTGAAAAATCCAGAGTACCATCGCCATTCATCGAAGACTGGGGAAGATATTGGTGTTCAAGTCTAGGCACCTTCACTGCGCCAACCTGTATGAACAAACTACCCGCAGTGGTGACAAGGGGTATACTGAAAATATCATAAAAAAATAATAAGTAATAATTTGGAGCCAAACTGATTTCTTATAGTAAGTAATAGTATTGGTGCTAAACATAAATACACATTTACACACTGCGATATGAAATTTCTAACGGAACAGCATGTTATTTGTAGACGCAGGCCCTAGTGGGTTTATTTTATATCATTTTTGAAATTTCAATTATTATATTTTGAAAAATAAAAATCTAAAACTGTCAAAAATTAGC